>PNEQ01112683.1:0-26580 GCA_003012365.1 Medauroidea extradentata
CTGGTACCAGTTAACGCGGCACGACACTCTTTCAGGCATCTTTTAAGAAAAGGAGGGATTTTTTGAAGCGAAGGGGGGCAGCCAATCAGCAAACACTGTACTTCAGAGGAGGTGGGCACAGTGGTTCGTGGAGGGAGTAAGGGGAAGCGTAGGGGAAACGTTCTGTGAAGAGACGAATTCGTAGAAGTGTCCGTCTCCCTACAAGACCTACTACAGATGTTCGCCTACAATATGAATGGTGCTTACAGGGCGAGCTGCAAGACGGCGACGAGACACTACCACCCCTACCCAGGGATACACTTAGTCTTGTCAAGCAGAAATATTTCATATTCACTCATATCCTCTTAGGCCGTGTCCAAACTGGCAGAGAGAGTGCTCTCTCGCACACTTTTGAAGTTAGAGATTGTGTTTACTGCTGTCCGAATTCGAGGGAGAGTGTGCGAAAGGGAAGGTGAGCGACGATCTTCAATCGCTGCTCACTCTCGCACCTTCAGTGGCGGCCATATTGTTTTAAAGTTAACCCAACTTTTTATGCTTTAACAATAATTATTTTTACTTGTTGTTCATTATTTTCAATACGCCATTCATGTATTTAAAAACTACATCAAAGCTGATAAGAACACTAACCTGCATTAAATGCATTGTGGTTATTATAATATTTCGATTTCTTTTCCCGTTTACTGTCGTGGCCTGTAATACAAACTATACAGCCACAAATGCGACAAAGTTAAACATATTTTATTGTAACATTGTGAATTTTTCAAAAATAATACCGAAAATTAAATGGAAAAAATTGAGTTTTGAAATAGTGTAACACACAAAAATAATACTCATGTCAGATACAATGATACATTTTGGAACAAACATAGTTTTTAAGCTTTTTTATGTCCTCACTCGCACCGATAAATCGTGTACCTTGTGAGCAGTAAAATCATGCAATGGATTTTAAATTATTAAGTTTTAAGACATATCTGAATTAATTCGTTTACATCATCAATATTTTTTATTTAAGTTATTTACAATTCCTTCCGATAGAATGCAGTGTTCTGAGTGCATAGTGTGAGAGTGGACGTCCGAATTCGAATAAAATAAGCCAGAGTGAGCGAGAGGGGAGGGTACAAAGAGCGTGAGCACACTCTTGTGTTTGGACGTGGCCATAAAATCTTATACTCACGGTAGAGAAACATTTGTGGCTTTCATGACGTTGAATGTTTTGGTTAACTGCTAATTATGTTAATAGGTGTAAGTGAAAATTGTGCCAGTCAGTATGTTCGCAGTTAAAAAAAAATCCAAGGTTTAAAATTTCTTGTACCTTTCACGTCAACCTCTAAGTTTACGAAAAATCTGTAAACCGTGTCGTAAGGTGGTTGCTGAAATCTGCAACCTACCCTTACCTGAAGAGATCCAAGAAGATCGAAACACGAGTACGTCATTCTTATCCTTGGACGGGCCTTACGGTTTAGGATACGAGTTGTGATTTCCTATTGCTATATTCCCACCGTAGCGGGTGTTGATTCGTGCGGAGTACACACGTCCTAAAGACGCACTCTTGAACATGACAGATACCAGCTAATGGTCTCCGACCGATTCTCACCTCTAACGGGGGTGGTTTCCGAAGTTGAAGTTCCCGAATACGGACAGGGGATAGGAAAGTCGCTGGTCTTCCTGTCTCGACCAGCGACTTTCACAGGAAGTTACATAAAATACCGTGTATATATATATATATATATATATATATTTATTTATTTATTTATGTGTGTATGTGTGTATACATATATCTGTGTATATTTATATTTTTTATACATATATATACATGTATATATGTATATATATATGTATATAGATACATACACATATTCAAATTGTGGCTAAAATTAATAATTTGAGGAAGCATCTTTGAAATTTTAAAGACGCTGTGATATTTCCAAAACATAATCATGTGTAACTGAATTATGATGTGGTTTTAGAAGCAGTGGGAATTTAGAAGAACGCGACGATCGGGTTCGTCGTTGGACAACTCACAAAGACAGCTAAAATTAGAAAAGAAACGTTTCTATCTCTTAAGGAACTTTCATCAGTAGCGCTACGATTTTATGGCGAAAAGATGTTTGCACCATTTAGTTTCCATGCCTTATGTTAACATCCGCAACTGTGTTTCATGGTCAGTGATTGGACGTTTTAACTGTCTTGAGGTTCTACTGACAAATCACAGACGTATTGCGTCACAATAGCCTCATTGTTATTGGTGCAGTCAAATGAGGGACGTGTCTGAGCAAAGACACGCTGCCAATAGTCGTGAAGCAGAACTGCCGAGGTGCGCGTGTGACACTGAAACAAAATGTTGGAGAAATCTTTTCGCGACAAAATCGTGGCTCTATTCATCAGTATTTATTTTTCTCCTGGGAAACATGCTGTATCATAACTGGGAAGAACTGTTCCCATTCTCATTTCAGCGAGTCTACTCTTAGAAGCTGTTCAGTATTCTCTACTTACTTTACGACGTGTTCCATTGGCAATACTAAAATCGCAGGTTACCATTGAGTTAAGTCTTACTCGGATCACATAAACTACTGAGATTGGCTGTAAGTCTTCCATCCATGTTTGATGTAAAATCCAAATTTGAGTAAGGAGGTGTGCTGTAAAGCACCAAAATTCCGCATTCATCTGTACAAATTTACACCCCAAAATTATGAAACTATGGTGTGAGAAACGTATGTTTTAACACGATTCTTGTGTATCTATGAATGTAATTGAATATTTCAACTTAATTTTCACTCACTTCCGGAAATCCGAATTATTCGAAATTTTTCACACGTGTTAAGAATCAATATGGGCTGGAAAATTTCGCGGATTCAATGACATGCATGTTAGAATGCACTGAGATGTACATACTCAAGCCCCGATCATTTGTCCACCAGCTGCTACTCAGTGGAACAACAGACAATGAACGAATAGGCAGGGCTTGAGTATGCATAGAACAGCGCATTCTAACATATAGGTCACTGAATCCGCGGAATTTTCCGGTCTCTAAGAATCAATAAATGTACAATAGTTTCGTGGCTGTGACATGGTGTTTAACACACTTTAAAAATGCCACATAGAAATTTTTCTAATACATTTTTCACCCATTTCCGGACTTCCAAATTATTTTATGTTTTGCACATGGATTAAAAAAAGATGGCACTACAACAATTTCATTTCTATGACCTGATATTCCCACCTGTTTAAATAATGGCATCTAATTGTGACAGAAAAAATAATTTTAACATAAAAACCCTTAAACAACCCCTTTTCAAATAAATCGCCACACAGATTCCTTTTTAGATTTACAGGGAATTATGTAGAGTTACAGTTTAAAAATTAAATAAGAAACACACTTTTGTAACATCATGAACAAAAACTAGAAGGTAATCTTATTTATGTCTAATGTCTGTCCATTAGTTTATTAGTGTCTTCGGAGAAATTATGGTCGAAGTGTTAATCTTCCTTACCACATTCGTCACTTCACTGCGGAGATCTATAAGACTGCCAAACTAGTCTTCAGTAATATCTTCATAAACGCTTACTTCTTCACCAAAATTTTTACCGATTTGTCATAAAATTTTATTTTCTTCTGGATTAACATGAGCACGTTTACTTCACTTTAGAGTTTCATCATCATTGTCAGTTTTCATAGATTCATGTTCTTACCTGAATATTGAAATTTGTCATTACCGTGAGAGAATTTGGCAAATAAACACTTTGTATTTACTCACCATGTGGCAGCCTGCATATCATATACAGATTTCATATTACCCTCGTCTTCTGTGAACGTAGTAGGACACAATAATGGTGCGTGTTGAATCATTGATGATTTCCTTGGTATTTCGAAGCAGTAGTTGAGTAAGATGAAGTACTTTCTTGATATAGTAACAGCATTTTAAGTAACAAAGACAAATTTTTCAGCAGGTATCATTCTGATTTCAAAACTTTCATCTTTTGAATAATACTTACCAAACTTTTAGCAGCAAATCTTCAAGTTTGAAGGGTTCCTTATGCGAACAAACCTCATCATATGTCCATAACCTTTACAGCCGAAAGTAAAGACTAGGTTACAATACCAGCACTTTCGGGGATATAGCTTCATTTTCATCGTTGCCATTGGAAATTTATGGCATGCACGTCTTATCTTCACAATGGAGAGAGGTAATCTGACTTTAACTTCTCAAAGACAGAACGAACACTACCCTGTTTATATATATATATATTTAGAGAGCGAGAGAGAGAGAGAGAGAGAGAGAGAGAGAGAGTGAAAGAGCGACCCACACACAAACATGCAATCACATATTTGGACAGTGTTATGCAAAAAAGAGTCAACCCTCAAATCAACAAGCAAATAACATTTAAATATGGTGAATGCCCTAAAGGTGATTTTGTGTTATGTGTCACTTAAAAATATGTGGCATATTTTCATTTATAAGAGGTTAGTTAGTTTGTTATAATCCTCTAGACATGAATATAATTTTATTGATATAAATTGAAATGTGGGTTGAATCTTCTTTGCATAACACTGTCCATTTATGGATTCCCATAAATTTAGTCGTGAACTTTCAACTACATTCGTATTTGAACTTGCTCACATTCATAATTTTCGTTGGAGGTGAGGTGAGAGGTGAGAGTGTATAACGGCTCTGTAACAACAATGTTAAAAGTCAATGAGTTGTTCGTTTAAAAGTATGAAATGTTGACGGAGTGGCCACTGGTGTCGAACTCGTCCGAAAAATTAGTGTCTGCGTACAGGCCTTGTATTCGAAGCTGTCAGTGTCCATGTACAGGAGCTCTAAGGGGTGTGTTACGTAAGTTAACATCTGGTAAGGCTAGTCATCTGTGACAATCTTTCGAGAGCAACAGCGATTAAGGATTAAGGTAGCCGTTCGTGACTCTCTAAACACCGAAATCTCTAACATATCTCTTTGCCATAATCGCGATATGCGTGGCTACAATGTACGACGTGCTCTGATAAACTTAAAACATCTTACTTAATTAAATGTTCTGTGTTTTCACAGCGTGTTTTTAAATACTAATGACTTAAATGTTGCTGAAAAGAACTTAAAATAATATATATAATTTTTAGATTCACAGTTAAAAGTTACAGCATCAATTTCATTCGTCTCTAAAAGCATTCGTTTCTAGTAGGAAGGGAGCGTACTGCACTAACTAGTCGCATTAGTAATGTGTTAGTGTACATCTCTGCCAAGAGGTAATTCCACACCAACTAGAGTTTAAACTTTACGTTTTCGGCGACGATGCAAGTTAATGTATACAGGATATAATATATGAAATTTATTAACTCTACATAATTTAGAGACTATAAAATAAAGTACTTCGGTCTCGCTCTCAGCCACATTATTTCGATTTTCTCCCCTGTGAGTATTAATATGGAACATAACATACAAATGTCGGTATTTTCATGCGGTTTCAGTGGTAACATCATGGTACCAGAAATGTTGTATAGAGAATCACTGGATTATTGAAGGACATTATCGGTGTTATTATTAATTGCAGAATAGGAATTCTCGTCGGAAAAATAGTCACCTTTAATATATATTCGTATAAATATCGTATAAGAGACTAAAAAATTAGAGAACAGGCCCCCATGTCATCATCGTACCGCGTCTTCATTGTTTCGTAATAGAACCTGCACGTCAAGTTCTCATACAGGTCTAGTACCGCGAACACTGCGCACAGTGGTTTGTCTAGAAAAACGATTAATGCCGCACTTGTACGAGTGAAAATTTTTAACTGCGTACGATTCTGGCCGTATATCTAGGTTTGGTCAGGAGTTGCAAATTAGCTAATATCTATGTAAATATGATACATATATTTACATACATAAATTGTGTGTGCATAATATATAAAATTAATAAAATTGCTGCAAAATTACAGAATTCGTAACCTGGACAAAGGAATTTTCCTCCAGAATGTACTTGTGGAGTAAACAAGTTTACAGTCCGTATTGCTAGCAGTTATCTGCCACCAGCTTGAATCCGGCAGTTCGAGATTTAGGAAACTCTCACACTAGGAATCGACACTCCGGAATTTAAACTCAAGAATACAATTACGCCATATTGAGATAATGGCTTAGAAATATAGTATTCTAAGTTTGGCGTTACCACATAATATCGCAACAACTTGAGTATCGATCCCTAGTACGCGCTCTTGCGTAGGTATTATGCGGTAACCAGTTATTCAACTGTGTGCATTGAGTTCTATTTACATGAGCTATTATTCAAATTCAAGTATAACAGCTATTACTTTAAAATCTCTTAACTATATTAGTTTAATTTCTAAATGTTTTACTATTGAAATGTATACAAAAGAAACATAAAAAATTATTATTTTCCTGAATTTGCACTATTAGGTAATTAATTTCGGCTTAACGTCTTGCCGACAACGATATCATTAGAGACGGAAGAAACTGCTTGGCAAAGAAGAAATGAAAAAGTTATCAGCCATGGGATTATTATTATTGAGAAATTATATTCTTGGTCTATACATGACCTTGGAGGTTTGAAATTGCTCGTGTAGTGTATGTCCCTGCCGGAAACACTTCAAGAGCTTCCAGGAGAAGTTAAACTGCCCATCTGACAAATAGTAAGATGACTTCTTACTCACATGGTGCAGTATGTGGTATCGTGTATCTAAAAACGCGATTCTCCTCGCGATTAATCTTTAACACTGCCAAATTCTTTCAAATTCAACTAAGGAAAAAAAGGGGGCAAATAAGGCCCACTTACGAAACAATAGCTAATGACTATTTAGATATTGATCATATACAAGAATGTCTAGTAGAGGAAATTATTGTTTATTTGTCTCCCGCATAAATAATGTACTAACATTCCTATATCAAAATGTTCTGGTAACTTTATAAATAAAAAACACGAACATATGTAACTGGGCCATATTACCTGCAGCAGTACATAATTAGACCCACGTTAGAAATATTAAAATCAATACAGAAATAGCCAAAAAAATTGTAAATTCTTCACATTTAAAAGACAAAAAGATAAAAAAATGATAAAAAATTTGTTTCTTACACATAAAAACCAAAAATCAGTTTTAAATTAAGCTTATTTTTTTGCAATTTTTTTAAAATTACACTTTAATTAAACTTATAACTATTGGTGGACACTACAGATTCAGAATAATAATGAATACTTGTTTAGAGTTTGAACAAACTATTACAAATATATTCTTATTGTACAGCACTGCTGTAAGTTCTTAATCAAATAAATAATCACACAAAAACATCCAACGAAGTTTCTAATGGAATATGAAAATAAACGTATTGCGTCAATTGGATTGTGAGGAATAAGTCAAAGTCATTACACTCTTCGTCAGAAACAGTAAAATAAAAAAACAAATAAAATTGCAATTGTTTCTGATGCTTTCACACTTATTTGACTCTATCAGTAACCTTATCTGCCCAGTCATTAATTCACAAAGTCAAAACTGTCAGTGCCATTCACTATCGTATCCACCAGTTGAAGCCATCAGCCGAAATTAATAACTAAAGCACCACAAACAATAAAGTTAAAGCTTAAAAAATAATTGGTGACAATAAACCACATTAGTTACACATCACGTTTAGGACATCGCCATCAGCTGTAAGTCCAACACATTTATCGTGGATCCAGGTATTGCATGAAAGATATGCCATCATGTCTGCAACAAAATATTGGCAAATTACGCACAGCCATCTCTCTTCACTATCTTTCTAGGTGGTTGGTTGAGTCACGGTTGCAGTGGGTTGGACAGTTACTTTTTCAATGAGATTTCTGATCAGGGTTTGATCTCTGTAGTTAATAGACTTCTTGCGGAGGATTGTGTGACGCTTACTTTTTATGTTTTTGTGTACTTGAAGTGGTGACGTCAGAAGATTTGCCAATCTTTGAAAAAGAGACATGTAATCATCTGACACTTCTTGGCGTGTTAGAAGACTGCGGTGCGTAACCTACACAGTCACAGTTTCATACAATCGGATTGAATCTTGACAAAAATGTCCATATTTCTACAGGTTGTTAAAATAATTTTCTGGGGACCAAAATAAACATAGCCATAGTAACTGACATATTTTCTTTAATCCATTTTTATATGAAAATAAATACAACACGAACAACATGGCAGTCAAGAGCCATTAAAACAAATAAAACGTAATGTACCTAAACTTCCATTGTAGGTAATAAGGCCCACTCAAAAAACTTTTGGGCCTTATTGCCTTTCAGCATGACATTTTTATTTTATTTGCTATGAATGAGAGTAATAATATAAAACGGATTTTCAGGGCATGGTTGTGTTTATTATTAAGTACACAGCAAAAAAAATTTTACATTTACAAAGAAAATCTTGTACACTAATATCAGAACGTAATAAGTCAGGTCATGAAAGAACGATGTCAAAAACCTTTTAAAGTGGTTACAAATATCGTAAACACCTTTGCGAACTAGTAAAATAAACGTTAATAAGTAAATGTTTCGATTTGAAACAAAATAAACCTAGGAGACCTGACAAATTTTACAAAACATTTCGTAATTTTACAAAAAAAATTTTTGGAAACATGTTTTTAATTTTTTTTTGTTACACTAAGAAAAAGTGTTGTAAACGGAACCAAGTATTAGCTGTAAATATTCAAATTGTATATTTATAGAAATGTTTGTAAATATACAAAGAAGTTT
Organism: Medauroidea extradentata; assembly: GCA_003012365.1. NCBI lineage: Eukaryota > Metazoa > Arthropoda > Insecta > Phasmatodea > Phasmatidae > Medauroidea > Medauroidea extradentata. The sequence goes on from PNEQ01112683.1 coordinate 8,715, forward strand.
GTAAAAATACAAGTATTTTTGTAAATTTTACAAAAAGACTTTGCAGTGTTACCAAAAACATTTTTTAGGAAACTGGTTTCCAAAAAACCTTTTTGTAAAAGTAAATTTCTTTTATTGTGTATATAATGACATCCTATTTCGCGTATATATATTTAAAGTGCATAACTTGAAAGGCAGAGGTACTTTAGAGGAGTAAAGTTATAAATTCAAGGTAACACTCACATTAGTATAGCCTACTTCCACACACATTCTACAGAAAACAATTGCGACTACGAGATTCAAACTACTGTCGTTACGTAACATCACTAGTAGCTTTGTCGTTGTGTTGCTAGTGAAGAGTTTCGTTTGCGGGTAACATTTTAAACAGCAACTGGGTCTTATTACCTGGTGGGCCTTTTACTACCTACCACCTTACTAGGTTTTACTATGGTATCATGTAACGTCCCGAGTTTACCAGAGACACATAACCGCTGTGTAGATACATGCAACACTGTGTCTGCCATTAGTAATATATTAAAGTAAATTTGCGTTATTCATTTTCACGTCAAATAATTACTACGTTTCATTGTCGATTTAAAATCAATTTAAAAAACACTCACCCTTTTAAAGTTGTCATGTAAACGGGATTAAAATCGATTTGAGAGTCAACATTGTTACACCGAAAATTGGGATCGTATCGGATTGAGCCGGGCGTAAAATCAGGGATCGTATTAAATACGAATCGAAAGTAAATAAACAATTTTTATTTTTTCGGACTACAGGTTTTCGGTTCACAGGTGTGTGTTTGTTTCAGAAATATGCCGATAGTTACTGTAGTAGCAAAGTGTGTTTCACAGAAGAAGTTTTATCTATTTTTTAGATATAAGCAGAGAAAGAGAAATACTCAAACTTGCGTATTTCACATACTGAAACATAAACAGGTGGCTGTCTATATTTAATTATTTCATGTGATCCAACATAATTAAAATTTTTCCAATTTTACCACTTACGTGAATTAGTCCACTGAACTGAAATCTATTTGTCACATCCTAAGTTTGCACGTAAACGGGTATCGTACACAGTCAGGATTCAATACTGAATTAGTAGGGCCACGAATTTGTCGCGAAAAGATTTTTGGCCCACTTCGTTTCAGTGTCTCATCTACACACCGGCAGCTCTGCTTCATGATGATTAGCAGCGTGTCTTTGTTCAATCACATTTCTCATTTGACTGCACCAATCAAAATAAGATTATTGTGACTCCGTACGTCTGTAATTTGCCAAGGCAAGTGAGAGAAAAATCATCCAATTACAGACGATGTAGCAAAGCTGCATATGTGCACATGACGCATTGAAACCAAATGTTACAAAAATATTTTCGCCATAAAATCGTGGCTCTAAGAATTAGTTTTGAAAACGACGTGGAAACGTAGTAAATGTTACGATTCTCTGCCCTCTGCCCAAGAAATGCACTTATTTTAGACACCATACACGCTCCACTTATAAACCAGCATTATTAAGAGATTTAGTTGGTTGGTGATAGCGACAGATTCTTTAGAAAACATGCAAGTCTTTAACAGATATTTTTATTAATTCTACTGACGTATATCAATCACGAAATGTACAATTCAGTCAATGATTCATATGCTATGTTGTACTCTTCATATTTTTCTATATCGCAGCTGAATGCAGGATGATGTCCCCTGTAAGTCAGCTTATTGAAAATATATTAGTTTCGGATACTTAGAATTATAAATATTATGAGATAATCAAAAAATATCACGACAATATAATTGTCTTTATTAATAATTGAGCAAGTAGCAGTCGCCGGAAGGCTTCTTATGAGAAAACCTACTTTTCTTCTTTTCAGCACCGTGTGCAGTTGTCTTTGTCCTACTGATTATGTGTTTTGTCCTAGTTGTAGTGTTATACATTCATCTGTTTTGTCTTTTATTCCTTGAATGATGTATTTTTTAATTTGGCAGCTAGTAATATGTAGTGACCTGAAAAATTTGCGATTTCTTTTAAGCACAAGCTATAAATCCACCAACAGTACGTTCGTGTCAGTTCCATAATTGGTCCTTAACTTACCTGACACCTCGTGTAAGTCGCTGAACCAATAATAACAATGTAACTAAATACATGCCCATCTCGCTGTGTCAGCGAGCAGCTAATGCACAGCTGCTGTCTTCTTGAGTGCACACATATTCTTGGACGCGGCCTACAAGTATGTGAATCCGCGAATTGTTCAGATGTCTAATAATATGACTCGATGTTAAAATAAAATTGCTTACCTCATTTCATTTCATACTTTACAAAATCTATTTTTATGTTTGAAAAAGTACTTATTTTAGTAGTATTTCAACCTAAATACAAAATAAACATTTTATTTTTCATTTAGTGAGTGTTTAGCTGAAACTATTAACTGTTGTTATTTCTTTTCGTTTTGTAGAGTATGACGCCAGTTATTCGTTTTGACATGTAAAAAACGGTCATATCTGATATTTAGAGCCCGGTAGTTTTAGCGAAAAGATTTTTCTCCACTTTGTTTCATTGCCTTACGTGCGCACCTGCATCTCTGCTTTGTGGTCAGTGATTGGATACCTTAAAATACAACGTCTGGAGGTTAAACCCGCAAATCACAGACGTGTTGTGTCACAGTTATCCATCCACTGATTGGTACAGTCAAATGAATGATAACTCTGCACAAAAACAGTCTGCCAATAAACATGAAGTTGAGCTACAGGTGTGCACGTAAGACTCTGAAACAAAGTGGGGGAAAATCTTTTCGCGAAAACTACCGGGCCCTACTGATATTGTAATCAAGGGTGATGATTCAGCATACTATGCCGTAATCTATAGTCTGTAACTGCATATGCTTTTATAAAGTACATAAAATATTTTATGTAAATAATATTTTGTTGTATGTATATAATTATGCAAAAGTTTAGTGGTCACAAAAACTCAATTTTTTTTAAACCATGGTACATAACTTCTTCAATTTTAAATGCTTGCTGTTAACGAATATAAAGTCGTATTTATCTGTACGTCTAATGATGTAAGAAATAAAAGTTGTATTATTTAATTGAATTATTAATTCAATTTATTTTCCTTCACTGGTTATAGAGCTGAAGCAAACAAATACAGAGACCGACTTTTCATTCAAAAGTTCACAGTAAATCCTGTTCGTATTAAAATAAATATAAAAAATATTATCTACTAAGTAGCACTCATTAATAAACTAAAGTCCATCACAGTATAGTATATGTCGTAATGGTATATAAAATTAAAATGACTTGCATCGATAAGATTATATTACGCTTCCAATATTCGCATATAGGCATTACATCCCGTTCTTCCCGTAGGTAAACCATGGTCGGCACATTTCAATACAAACCAGGGTCTACTTGAGGAAACCTCTTACGACCGAACTGGACTCGCAAAATGTTGTAACATTGGCATGGAAAGTTGTGTTCAGTATTGTATTCTCAGTACAGTTCACCGCAAACTACTGAACTGTCAGATCCTCAACGCGGTATTTCAAGGCGCAGGAGAAATTATTAAGCATAGTCTTGAGACTGTCAGTTACTACGATAAATATGCTTACATGCATTGTTTCCATGTTTCCTTATTATTCTAGAAGAGCACTGCCTGAGCTGACCTGTTGACTCGAAGTGTACGAAAGCAGATAAAGTACACTTTCTATTACCACAGCAACATGCTATAAGAAAATTTCACTTAGTTCAGCCCAACATACGTCCATACACGACTATACTTTAAGGAATAGTGATTTACTGCAGCTGTAAAACATTGGACGCCCGATCTTGAGAGCCCGATTTCTATTTCCGGTCCAGCCATCCTGATTTCGGTTTTCCATGGTTTCCCGAGATCAATCGAGGTGAATTCTGGGATGTTTTCTTACCATAGATGGGGGCTACGGTGGCCGAATGGTCTGACCTCCTCCCACCTTGGCGATCCGTGTTCGATCCCTGGTGGAGTCGTTCCCCGGATTTTCGCATGTGGGACTCGTGCCAGCCGATGCGGTTGGTTGGTCAAAACCAAAATCAGAGCGTCAAATAATTTCACTTTCGACGAAACGTTTAGCCGAAATATCTACCCATTTAAAACAATACCTCAAATTAAAATTATGAGATTAGCGTACTAGAATATAGTACAGAGAATACTTTTAAAAATACCGTAAGTGGGTAGGTCAATGCGTAGGCATACAGTTCCGCCGACGTCGATGGCTTCACAGACGAAGATAATTACTTGCAAAAATAAGAATTGGAGATGGTAGCGGCCACTGACAATAGATAGGAAGTTACAAAATTATTCCCTTAGAATGGTTTCGTAGATCTCTATAAAGCAGAGATCAGAATAGCCGGAAATAAAGTCGAACACTTACTCTACCGAATGTGTGACTAGTGATTTACAAATCTGCAGTCCAGCTTGGTTGTACGAAACAAAGCCTTAGTTTTGCTGGAGGTCATAGGAAAATTTTAAATTTAACATTATGAATGATAATGTGATAACTTTATGTGACGTTGCTTACGAGAGTAAATATTTAAGTGTTCTTTAAAGTATGTATACATTATGACAAATCGACCCCAATACTTCATACAGTAAAACCTGTCCAAAAAAGGGCCCTCCATAAAACTGAAACCTGCAGAAACTGAAAAAAATGGCCCCGTTACGTTTCCTGTATATTACATCCTGCATAAAACGAAAACCTCCATAACGCGGAAACGAACTATTTTAAAACGGAAACAAATTCCTGTTGCTGTTCCTGTTGCTCGTAATCACTTACATACTATGGTGATTGCTGCGGTTTCACAATCCCGCTACACCAGAGGCAGTGGCGAAGGAATGCGGCCAGTGGTTGTTTTACAAACAATTACGCCAAGCTTCGGGACGATTGCCGCTTCTGATTGTAGGCCAAGAATATGATGATTCGCGAAGTTAAGTGGGCCTCAGCTCCCTTGCAAAACGATATTTAGCTAGCAGCGATGGCTCCACCCTGGGTCTATAAGAGGACCAATCAGGGGAAAGGATTCTGACGACTTGGTGGGAGCGCGAAGAATGGTTAGGAGCAACAAGCTATAGGCTTGGAAGAGAGGCGCTCCGACATCGAGGACGACCAGACCTCTCGGCAGGGGGTCGAACCTGGACACGGAGCGCGGCTGACGTCGAGACCCTTCTACTACCGTCGCGTCGGTCGGCTGCTGCGTGGTGAGTTCTATTAGTTTGGACTGAGAGCGATCCTTAACCTAGCTCCTATCTACTCTAGCTGTACTTTCCTCCCTTCTTGTCTTGTAGCTGTTGGGATCTAGTTCTTTACTTAATAAATCTCTGTTACCTACTTATTTTACTTCTACTCCCTTCCTTTCCTCGTAAATTTCTCCTCTAGCCACCATGTCTTCCGCGAGGTGAGCGAAGGGGAAAAATATAACAAGAGTTTGTTTAGGAAATATATAATTGTCGAATGGATGGCGCGAGTTACATAGAAAAGTAACAATTCACAGTTTCTAGTTACTGTATACGCTGCTTTTTTTCTGTTCGTTATTAGACAGCTCGGTGACAGTGTTTCAGATTTCAGAGATCTGAAAAAAAAAATAATAATATGAAAAGGAATCTCGTGGGCATCTGGTTTATCTGCGCATATAATTTGCCATATGATGCCTGTAAGCCAGCAGTTGTACTAGACTCGAAATTGATCGTGCAACTGTTTAGGTATCACACAGCTTCCACTTCCCATATGTTTTGTTTTCAGAATTTGATTCCTTCAGTTTTGCCGACAAAGGGAGTAAATATTGCACAACCTGCATGCGTATATTATTCTATATTGTATCCGTTCCAAGGTTGCAGCAGAAATAAACGCTGTCACAGGTGAGCTCTCGATCATTGGTTGGCTGGTTAGTTAACAGTGTCGTTGCGGCAGGAAATAGATCCTACGCTAAATTTCTGTGTTTTAGTCCGGGATAGGTAATTTTATAGTTTAGTTGCGTTTTTTAATCCTCTGTAATATAATATCACTCTGTGCGCATGAAATACTGTATGTGCAAGGAATGGATTAACTACGACTTACGCGACGACGCCACGTCCATTGTGATTCCATTTCCTCTAAAGCGTGGCGCGATTCCGTTTCTCTACTTGTCGCCAGTCGACAGCTCGCGAGACACGCGGAGGTAGTGCGGCGGTTTGTTGCACAGCCAATGTCGTTCAAGCGCGCGAACAGGCGGAGTGAAACAAGCTGCAATCTTGGAATGGATAGAGTATAGACTAATTATCTGTCTCGAAAGCGTGATAAACAAGTGAAGGTTACAAACGCATTGTATTCTTGTGCATTTTTCATGCTGTCTAATGTCTAGTTCTGACAAACAATAGACCTGCAGCGCTTGTATGAACTGTTAATAGTATTGTGTACCGGTTTCAGATCTTAGCGTTGGACGCGCAGGAACAGCAGATTGATAAGTGCCAGACCACCACTCTCGACGATAGCCACATGTTCTCTGTTCGCAGCGCGCTAAACTGGCGTGCAATGTTTACGTAGATCACTTTTCCTGTGGGACTTTAAGCAGCAACCCAAACATTTTATTTTGGCGTAGTATGAAGGTAAGACCAATGCACGGACCTTATGTTACAATTTACGTATTCATGTCGACTTTCAGCAGTCAAAAAAAGCCGTTTATAGCCATTTCCAGAGGCCCCAAAATCAGGTTTCTGTAAAGCGTACCGAATTTTCAAAAAGTGGCATCTGTAGTTTAAAGTGGGTGTTCTTTTCGTAGATAGCAACAATAAGAATAAGGTCAATGGTTTGAAGTAAAAAAGTTTTTGCGTGACATGCCACAACACCGTCCAACGGCAAAGTACACAGTCTCCTTAGTGACTTAGGCAACTGTAAAGGCTGTTTTATTTTGTTTGGGTTGAGTCCATTTGGTTGCAAGTTCTGTCCTGAATACTAGCGTGTGAAATGCCAAAACATAAAAATCTTTCTCTTAGGGAGAAAATAAAAGTGATCGAAACATACGAAAAATATAAAGTGCCTCCAAAACAGTTAGTGGTGCGCTTTAGTTGTGGGAACTCACACATACATGACACGATAAAAAATAAAGACAAAATTCTTGAAGAGTGGTTTGAGAGGACAGCAGGACAAGTTAAACGAATAAATGTTAAGTCATCATGCCCGGAAATGAAGACTTTACTAATATGGTAATGTAAAATATGTGGCTTACACTCTGTACAGAATAATATTTCGTTGTAAAATAATAGGTTCAGAACGATGTTTTTGTAAAATTTTGATGATCTAGGTCACTAAAGTCACAAACTTCCGTAATATGCGTTTTATTAAAAATAATTCTTGCCTATTCCTTCACATGTATAAAAAGGAAACCTGCCGAAACGGGAAAAATTGCTGGGTTCCTTTGAGCTCCGTTTTGGACAGGTTTAACTGAATTACATTAAATTGATTCTTATACATTTGAAACATGCTTTATCTTTCATTGCTTGGTAACGGTTAAGAGTTATTTTTGGCTAAAAGAAGTATTTTTTTACTTTAAAGTACATACACCACAGTAACAATATATTGGAACAGTTGAAAAGTTACGCCAGAAATGTCTGGTTATGTTCACGGATTCTAATAAAATTCTACTTCTACCGCTTGGTTGAAATGTAAGAGCTCCTGATCGGTGCGCAAAGTGTCCCGAGTTCGATACTCGGCCAAGGAGGTGAAATGTAATGCTACCAAGACGGGTTCAGAACTGGGTGTTTCTGTTTGATCTACACTCTCATCCCTGAGATAGGCATTGGCGAGCTCCGCATGCTTAAGAGGGCATAGTACATAATTCTACGCTAAAAGCACTCGTCCATAACTGTATGTTTCTTGAAGCCAATTTGCGAAAATCAAACAATAACAATCATAGACAAAAGTTTTAGCTAACGTTTTAAACAAAATTGTTTCCAGTGTTACGAACTTCTGAGGCACAATCTCTGACGCCGGTACCTCGTGCATTTAACTGCGGCGCAAGAGATCACGCGTAACGAATTATTAATTTTGGATAAATATTTACTCATGAAGTGGGCAAATACCATTATCTAGGATTGTCATTGAGTATTTCATCCATATTGACGTCGAAAAAAAAAAACGAATAAATCAACTGATTTTTTCCTCCTTTATTTATCTACCACACAATCTTAACTTCGCCTAAATGTCCTAGGTGTACCACCTGAGGACGTCAACGTCCAGAAAAATAAACGGAAATATAATACGAAAACATAAAACCGGATTTGTTTTTAAGAACATGTCTTTTCTCAAAATATTATATTCTTAGATTGTAAACTACAAGTGTTCTTAAGGCTATGCTGTGTTATTTATTAAGTCATCGTTTTTCAATGTATCAAAATTAGTAATAAATAATTGGAATATCGCTCCCGTATAATAATATTGTCATAAACAAAATTCCATTTTGAGCTAAATGCACAGCCGAAAACACCATTCAAAGACGTATAGAACAGTAAAACTGTCGTGTCTCTTGGTACAAAATACAGCAGTTAACGAACGAAATCACAGTGTTGGCTCCAGATCAGACTCTAACCGAGTTCTGTCTCCTGCCGATTATATAAGTCACGAAATTGAATTGGTTTTTTAAAAAGGACGAATGTTTTGTACTCACCTACTATTTATTTCTTATTTTTCATATAATTTTCCAGTTCGTTTTCTACAAGTTAAAATAATACTTCTTTTGTTTCAAAATACATTTTTTGTTGTTCCATAAATAATTTCTTTTTTTTTTACTCATACACAAAATGTAGCTCTCCATAGAACATAAAAACAGTTTCATTTCTGACACACAGTATAGATCTTATTGATTTACAGAGGGTGTAAATACAAAGACTGTCGCATGTATAATACCACAGATTTTCTGTCAGAAAATAAGTGTTGAGTTGCTGTTAAGAGACAATATATTTCAAAGGTTGCTATTGCATGTTACAGCTGGTTACCGCTATTATTAACTTAGTTATGTTAATGTTCGTGAGACCAACGTGAATAAAATGTGCTGTTATGGTTACGTAAGTTTCAAGAATGTCATGCAACGTGTGTAAATGCGTCTTCCCAAGCTGGGAAAGCTGTTATCTCCCATACGTTCTTGTAATCGCTGTATGAACTCCCGTCATGAAGCACAAGAAAGAAGTAACAGTTCAGAGTTAACATGACAACATGGACCAAAGAACATAAACGGCATCTCAGAATTTGAAAACACAACACATACCACAAACAACGAGGATTCCCTCTTCTATCGACAAAACCTCTGAGGAAAGAAACATGTACAATTATTATAATTGGATCAGTAATTTATTATATTGCGCTACCACGACCTTAATTGAGGGTTATTGTTTGTTGTACACCAAAAATAATGTAATGACAAATTATACAGCTTTAGTTGATATTCTTTTTCCTGTTTTGGAAATCAACACAGATAATTTTAAAGTACATGTTATGTCTGACGGAAATAGAGATTTTATGGAACATGTAGTGCAAAATTCAGCAAATGCGATACCTGAAAACAATGCAACTGTGACTCGACCCCTAATTCAGGGTTTGTGTAAAATGGTTAAGAAATGTTTCTCTACTGTTCACAACATTTGCAAAACAAACGATTGATTAAGTTAATAGTTCAGTTAGATCTATATTGTATGATTTTATTTGCCATTTGCCATTATTAGGGACTCTAGCACTAGTTGTCAACTCTGGTGTTTAACCATTTCTGAAATATAAAACATAAAACCCCATCTTGGATTATTCTCTATCATTATGCCGTATATTTTAAAATCAAATAAAACTTGATACCATATTATGAATTTACATGTATAAATTACACACATTATAATTTATTTGCTGCGTTACAACTCATAGAAATAAATTCATAATAAATATTTTCTCAAACTGATTGAGACAAGAAACAAATAATTTAATAGGTCAATAAATTAGCGAACTCAACCGTTTTAGCAGATTTATACTGTAATTGGACATTGTTGCAGACACTTGAAGTCGATGCCACTGCTTCTGCATGTATCGATGGCATAAACTGGAATGATGACGCTGAAGCAGACACAACCTGGGAATCCTACAGTGGTAAACAACAAGCCACCTGTGTACAGTGAAGATAGCTCGTCTACCGAAAAATATACAGGTAGTCTAAAACATGTTATAACCATCCCAATAATAACAGTATAACAAAGTGATATTATTGTACTTTTGGAAAACTTTTAATATTACAATACATTTGTATAGCTTATTGTAGCGCAATCTAACAATGGAATACTGACAAGAAAGTGCAATGAGAAGTACTGGGTGACAAATATCAGGAAGAAAAATATAAAAGGAATTAATGTGAGAGTTATAAATCTTCAAAAGGTAAGGAGATTTCTGCATATGAAATGAAGCCACCATGCAAGGACAAGTGTCGTCTGTAGTGTCACACAATATGTACGTACACAAGGCCAGAGGTCAGGAATTCAAAATATACTTTGGGAATTATGGGATATAATGAAGCAGCGCACATTTATACTAAGCTACACTATGAAATTAGAAACCACACACAAAAGTATGCGTATGGGGGCAAAAAATTTAGCATATTACTTTAATGTCGACGACATTAAAGTAAGAGTTTGAAAAACATTCGTCTACAATAATTTAGGAGTGAGAGAAAGGTATGCTTATACATCGTGTGACAAGTTTGATGAACAGTACAGTAGGTTCCGACAATCGTGGCAAGAAACGCAACCATTGAAAAAGGGATGATGTTACATTAGAAGGGATTCGCAGTCAAATAAAATCCTTACCCGTAATAGCATGCCACTGCTTACGTGTTCAAACATCGATTTACCACATGCACCGATTCTATTAAGAAAAATGTAGCACAGCAAGTGAGGTATGTGCTAAGGAACATATTTATGCACGAGTGTTTAACAATGAATTTAATTTAGGTTATTTCACACCTAAAAACGATCTGTGTGTACTTCGGGAGCATTGTGAGAATACCAGTCGTAAGGAGCGTGTATACATTAAAATAACATAAAAATTGAAGTAATGTCGCGAGAAATAAAAAGGGTTAAAGTAGAAGTGACACTCAACAACAGACAAATAAATGCATGTGACTTTGACTTGTTGTCAGTATTTCAGACACCTTGTGGTGATGTATCAGTATTTTACTAAAAGAGAAGACTAATCGTTTAGAATTTTACAATATTTTGCAATGAATCAAAGGAAGTTTGTTATTACCTGTGGAATGAGGCATCTGGAAACAAAGGAGCAGTACAAATTATGTAGTGTGAGTATGTATTGATAAATTATAGAGACTGTAAGTTTTTCATATTCTACAGCGACAACTGTTGTGCTTAAAACAAAAAAATCCTTGCTGCAGTGTATATGTTCTCCACTCAGATATTACAGAAAGTAGAGAACGTTACGAACAAATATTTCACTGTAGGATACACACAGGATAATGGGGATTCTTTGCATTCTTGTATCGAAAAACAGAAAAAAGAGAGCTTTGAAAAGTGGTCCTGTTTATGTACCTTCACAGTGGACTGGGATTGTTCAGTGTTCCAAAAACCCAGGATATTCTTATTATGTGAGGGAATTGAACTTTACCGAATTTCATGACTTCAAGACATTATCTGCATAGATGGGAAGTAATATAACAGTATATGAACATGGAGATGTCGTGACATGGAATGACATTCGCGTATTACAAGTCAAGAAAGATTACAAATATATGTGTTATTTTACAAGACAGATTTTGAAAGTGATGACGTCGAATCTATCAATCTGAGGCGACGTCAAAGAGATTGCCCATTTTCTGAAGATTTTCCACTCACTCCTGCCTATATAGCGAGGCCATGCATCTCTTCTGAAAAGACGCAGGACTTTTCATCACTATGTTGTGATCGAATAATTCCAATTGTACATCACGAGTTCTATCAGACTCTACAATCAACTACTGCTCAGTCCATATGAAGCAACATTCCCGAAGAGGAAACTTTCGAATTTGAAAGCGAGTGCTAGTATTAAACTTTTGTGATGAAACTTCCTATAAACCGCTGCATTATTGTGTTGCATTGTTGATACTTGTTATTTAAGTGTAATTTGGGACAGTGCAATTAATTCTCATTATATTATAAATACCTAACTAGAGTGTCTCTAATCATAAATCAAAAAACTTGAAAAATTTCTTTATTTGCATTAGTCACCAACAATTAAACTGTTCTAACAAGATTTAATATTTTATTAATGTTCAAATTCGACAGCAATAATGTGTTTCATTATTCATGTATAATCTTTGTAATTAAGAACACTGTTATTTTTACTAACCATAATGTCAATATATATTCGTATAAACATTGTAACAACTTTTTATTTGTAATGGCCAATTCTAGTTAAAATGTTGCTATAGCTTTTATTATTTTTTAATATTTAAATTCAAATTCAGAAGTCCATTAGGATGTAGTTTAGAATCATTGCGATGATAATATGTGTCACGAAGATTACGAAAGGGAGGTAGATGACTCTGATTTATCATGAGTTTAAAATATTTAAACTAAATTTGCTTAAAACATCAATTTCGCAGTTACGACAGTTTTTCTCTGGGGGTGCGATATTTCTGAATCGAGAAAAGAGAAGAAACTGAAGGAGACACTTTTTTTGTAATTTTTTGAATAATACACGATTCATTTGGAAGTAAAACTCACGAAACTTCAGGCCAAAATTATGTATTTATTAATTAGAGCAATATTTAGTGAAATATAATTTGTTTCTTCACAACGTACTATAAAAATAAATTATTGATAGTAACATATACATTTAAATGTTTCCTTCGTTATTATGTTTGTCAGTACGTTTCAAAAATTTCAAATTACTTTTCGTAGTGCTATTTTTATCTTAAACTACAGTATAGTCATAAAAATTTCGTATCTTATTTTAACATTGAAATAAACTAAGTATATTACATTTTCAAAGGGAAAGGAACAAAGTAATTAAAAAAATAAGTATAGAAATTTTATTATTTTTTTAATTGTAGTACGCTACGAGTATTTAGATATTTCAATTCGAAGAAAAAAACACAGAAATAAATGACTGTGATAGTTAAGTAACTATATGAAGATAAGTTTTGTTATGAATACTGTAATTTAAAGTTTGTATTTTTAATAACATTTCTTACAATATCTTGTTTAAAGTGTGACTTGTACAAGTGTTCCACTCCGTTCTAGAATTTAAAGACGTCCCCTATTCTGCTTTTTCGAAAGGGGATGTTCTAAATGTCCATTGATTACACGGATACCGGTTATCCAAAGTGCGGTAAGCAAGCCGTTAAAAGGATGAAAAAAAAGAGAAGCATACCAGAAGAAAGTATTTCACGGCCCATTTGCGTTTCTTGATCATAAATTTAAGCTCCTTGAGAAAACTGTATGAGTTATTGCCAACGGTTTGCAGAAGAAATAAAATAAATTTAAGAATGAAAGACGTAAAGTTATTAAGCACAGAAGGAAGTCAGTAAAAAAGATTTATAAATTGAAATGACGAAAATTATTGACTATTAATATAACTCATAATTTCGCCATTATAATACTTTTAGAGGGTGCGGTAGGGGCACAAGTTTTAGAGGGCTCGCCTCCCAACAAAGACCGGCAGGTTCGGTTCCTAGCAAGTTAATTTGTCGATTTTGCTTTAGCGTCGTTGCCTTAAGTCTGTCGGTTATCTATGGATACTTCCGCTTCTTCCGCTCTTCGCATTCCGTCCGTTTCTCAACGCAGGACGCCTTTACATGTCATTCTTCAGAGTTCAGTAGACGCCTTCGCGCTCAGTGAGAAGTTAGCTCTCAGGGTTTGTTACCCTATCATTCCCAATTATTTTAATACTACTCGATATTGACTATGAATTATAAATGGTACGTTCGTATTTTTTGTATCTCTACCTTGATAAAAAGTAACATAAACAATAAAGAATTATTTGGTTTTCAGAACGGCTCTTAATCTACGCACATGACATACTGTACAAAATAAACGACTGTATATGTCATGGTGCACTTTTGACTGGTCACAGGAAATCAACGAAACAAGCTAGAAATGTGAAATCATCACCAAATGAAAGAAAAACTTACCAAATTTCGTACCTATTCAGTGCAGTTCGATGTGGCTTCAATTTTTTGCCGTACAAACATCTAAACGGATAACCTTGCACCGTGATTTTACGGACAGACTGTACATAGTCCAATTATCAAAGGCCACGAAACGTACGCAAAATCTAGCGTATTTCCTCAATATAATTAATCTATTGTGAAGCAGCAGTTTTAAAATTAAATTTATTGACTTAGCCATTATTGTGGAACAACACAAATTTGGCATTTCTACCAATATCAACGGTTTTCAGCCGTTAATATCAAAAGTAGTTAAACAGCCTATGGAATAATGTAACTAATTTTGAGTATCTAATAATGTCACAAAATATTGGTAAAAATCACTTGCATTTGGTTAATACTTACATCAACAAAAATTAAGTGTTGCTTTATGATTGTGTGAATATGTATGACAAAATCACGGAACTGTACACAGTAAAATCATATAATTTGTTTGTAGAAAGCTAATAAAAACTTTTGCTGCTGAATTAAAATACCAAATTCAGTTGTTATTTTGTAGGTAAATTAGTGAAACATAGATCCCGACTAAAACATATTTATGGCGCTACATAAATTTCGTTATCATTGTTAAGTACATATGCATTGGTGTCAAGTATATAAACAGGGACCTTCATGTTAAAAGTTCAGTAGTGCTCAGGCAAGACTGAACATCAATATTTCTAGCTTCCTTATGGATATATGCCTCGTTTAATCAATCACCTAACTAGGTAAAGCAGTACATACCTATGTGAAGCAGCGGTAAACACTCGCCTTACTTTCGGAAGGAACCGGGTTCATTACCTGGCACTAGACATCTGAATTTGGGTCTCTAGGGTTTTAAGAAGTCACCTATTCGAATGCTGGAATGATACCTTGATACATGCTCTGAACTAATCTTTTCGACTTTCCCTTGTATTCAATAATTTGTTGTAGACCAATTTAACTATAAATTCAATAACAAAAGTTTCAATCAACGTGAACTTCTGCACCGTTAGGAATATCTGCATTTTTAGTGCAACAGTACACACATTCTTGGAATATGTTTTAGTAACAATCAAAATGTATTGATTACCTTTATTCTCATCAGGACATTTGTGTCTTTTTGTCAGACATGACTAAGAAATGTGATCTAGATAATTTACGTTATTCTTTCATCCTAGTTATATTTCCTTTTAACCAATGTATTGAGTCACCTATAATCTACATATACCTTTATCTTTCGATGTATCCTGCTAATGTTAAATCTTTAAGTACGGGAATTATCTTGTTGGTATGCGATAGACTGCTATCTTGCTGCGAAGTGATTACAGGTCGTAAATTGTCATCATGGTGTTTGGGATATGCCAAAATATCGATCATGTTTTTATTAACGATCTTTTCCGGAAATGTCCATCCATTGAACCAATTTCATCCTCCCAACAATCAGTATAGCATTAATGTTTTCGACTACGACTTGCGTTCGTCTTATATTTTCCATGTGATTTCTGGATATTTTAAAGATTCTTCTTCTCTCTGAAGAAGTTTCACGAGTTCTTCGACATGACAAGAGAGATGACATGAAAGCTTCTTGACGTCAATCATCTGCACGTAGCAAATTAGTTTTACTAAGATAAGAAACACTTAACATTACTGCTTCGTTTCTTTGTGGATTGTTTCTTTGCAAAGTGATTTAATCCTTTACAGAATAAATGATACCATTATTTGTTCTCACGTAGAAATATAAGTCCAACGATTACTTGTAAGGTGCTGTCGAAGGACGCTTTCGTTTTATTCCACTCATCCAGACAGGCATAGAAAATTTTCTTGCTATGATTTGCACATATTGTACTTTATACCTGGCAAGAACTCTATCAAGCCCATTGTGTGTTGCAATATACGCAGTAGTCACTGTCTTTGAAAAATTGAAAGACTAATCTTTCACATGTACCTTAACCTGATCCATGAATATGTGAATTTTTTCTTAATGTAATTAATCTCTGTGAAGTCTTAATAATTAATTTTCTTCACCTGTGACTACAGGCCATAAACCAAATTAATAGAAGAAATAATGACATGACTCGTGATGCAGATTACAATTAAGGGAATCATATCCATATCGGCTCCTCCCTTTGTGTATAGAAACATTTTTTTTTTTCAATATTACCAATTTACCAACATGATGTATCCGACACGTGACACAATGTCCTTTAAATCTGTGAATGCTTTATTATCATTACACTGAAAATATTTCACACTTCATGCTGATTGTAGAAGCTGAAGTAGTATTTGATGTGTTGTTTAATGTAGATTATTGGAATACAGTTTAATACTAAGGAAACTAAGGCATTTTGGTTCATCGAGCAGACTCAACACCTCACATAGCTTACGATAACCCGATAAACAACACTGTTATGCATCGCGAGCATATTTATACCTATCGTCAATAATGCGACTAGGAAGACTTAAGCCTATTTACATTTAATTGTCCCTATTGTATAGAAGTAAAATTTTTATTTGCCGACTATTTTCTTATTTTGGCTTAGAAAGTAAGCGAGGAAAAAAATGCAACATTGCACAAGAAATATCTGATATGTTAATTAACAACATTCCATTCATGTGGCATAGGTTAGTTTACAGCAATAAATTGTGAAGGCTTAAGAAAAAGTATTATATGGTGACAATCGTACCAACATTCTAGACGATATCTGCAACTGCTGAAATACAACCTACTCTCAGTACAAGTGGTGTAGGGGTCAGACTAATCACATCTCACCAAGGCGATATGGGTTTGATTCCCTGCGGTGTTGGTCCCAGATATTCCACACGTGGAAATGTGGCAGATGTTGGTATAGGCCATGAGCGAGTTTTCTCTTGTTACTACCACTGCTCTGGCATTTAATCAATGGTTCATTGCAGAACCTTATTTAATTTCATCTCAGTGAACAATGTATGCCTGTGGGCTCCCAGGTTTATACTCCGCCTTTAGGGGTACCTCATTCTTCTCTCGTTAATTATTTCCTCGATATAATCATTACAAATATCTGAAAACAAGGTACAAAAATAATAAGATCCCAGAACAGATTTCAGAAAAAAAATATCAATCTAAAACATAAACCTTAAATAAAGATATATCTCTAGTATGTTGGCAAAATTTTGGAGGCTGCGGTAAAGCGTTTTTATAGTAGTAAAGAGAATAAACCAAATCAGTAGTGTAGTATAGTTCCTTCTATTGCAGGAGCCTAGGAGCCGGATCCCGGATCTGTTCAGCATGTGTCTCGTAATTATTTGTGTAAGGTCTACCCACCATCTTGGTTAATGTCCATTGTCTTGATACCTAGCTACCCTCATTGGCTCCACATTCTATCATGTTTTTTTAAAATTAGTTTTATTGTTGTCCTCTAGGTAGGGCTGCCAGTAGTTGCTGATCGTCTCCTAGATGGCGTTGATTATTAAGACTTTGGTTCTGAGTCTTTCCACCAGAAGAGCTAGTAGCTATACCAGTCGTATATGTTCTAGTGTCGTCTGCTAGATAGCATTGGTGTTGTATGTACTACTGGTTTAGTCCGTCTCTGTTTTCAAGTATCACCATTAAGAGCGCTACCGCACCTAACCTAACTTAACCTGACCTGTCCTTCTAACAAGTTACATTTCTAGCCTTGTTTCTGTTCTTCGTTTAACCTAACACTTATTTTCCCTTGTATGTCTGTCTTGTATCATAGTACACTGCTAGGAATTCTT
>PNEQ01112688.1:0-36629 GCA_003012365.1 Medauroidea extradentata
TACTTGCTTGAAGTCACGTGTTCTGACAACAAAGTAGTTAGCTGCAGCTGCAGGCATTAGTGTGAATTTTTAGATGTCCACCTTAGTTACTTGCTTGAAGTCACGTGTTCTGACAACAAAGTAGTTAGCTGCAGCTGCAGGCATTAGTGTGAATTTTTAGATGTCCACCTTAGTTACTTGCTTGAAGTCACGTGTTCTGGCAACAAAGTAGTTAGCTGCAGCTGCAGGCATTAGTGTGAATTTTTAGTTGTCCATAATTACTTTCAGAACACGCGTTTAGTGTCATGTCATAATCAGTGAGGGTGAGAAAGAATATAAAAGTTTTACTAAATGTCTTCAGGTATTTACATTACTGATTTGACCTATAAGTAGTGGCATATTTAAGGGGAGGGCTACCGGGCTGATGTCCGCCCCCCCCCCAAATCATTTTCATGCTTATGTAATCAAAGTATGTCCAGTCATCTTAAGGAAACTGGAGTTTAGTTCTATGATGATTCAAGTACATTTAATGTGTCCTACTTGTATGTATGTTATTTTAATGTTCTGTAACGGTGAACAATCATACTTTTGAGATGGCTGGTATTTTTTACGATCTATAAAACCACGTACAGAAACCTCTCCTAAAATATGTTTCTAAATCCGCCACTGCCTGTAAGTAAGAAGTTGCCTAGATTGAAATGATGCTTCGAATTGAAATTTTACGTTTTTGTGACCAAATTACTATATTATTATTTTACGACCGCCACGTAAAAATCGTTTCAAATCTCATTCCGTATATCTCAAGACATTGCCAGTATTGATCTCCTTAATAATCACAAAAAAAAATAACCGCTTTAATGTTATTACTTTCCTTTTTTGTACTTGCAGTCAAACAGTAGGCTGATGTTACAGGAAGCTTAATTTAAGAAATTTATTTATTTATTTTTTTCAATTTCGAAAATGCACATTATGTAACTTAAAATGTGTTTATGCATAAAATTTGCATGGTATCGCTAGTTAAAAAAACAAATTGCGTCACACACACACACACCAATTACATTAAGGTGACCACCTGATGTGTAAGTATTTCGCACGTTCGCGCCCTACGCGGATCACACATCACCCTCGCTTCTAGACGCACTGTTACTGAAACGTAGTGCAAGCTTCTCATTGATAACTCGCCACTTTGACGCATTGAGTGGGCAATTATTTTATGACCTACTGACACGCACAAGATATCTTGACGTCCGTTCTAGAAAGTGCCTTAAGGCCTCGCTCTTTAATTTCGCAGTGGTTTCGGAAATATTTTTTTACGCTAATTAATACGTATATCAAAAATTAATTTCTACAGTTTTAACAGTATATATCACCGTTTGTTCCTAAACTTTTACATTGCAATACACCAAACGGATTTTTAGATTACTGTCCCTGAATTATCACATATTTTGTTGTCAAAATAAGCCAAAATGAAGCAAAATTATTTTTTTGCTAGCAAACGGTAGATTATTTTAAAAACGCTCTGGCTAAGTTATGTGTTGTATGACTGTAAACAGTCTTAAAATTTTTCGGAGCATTTGGTTGAAAAATATTCAAGTTATTTGCAATTGTTTGATATAGATGAAAGACCTTAAACGCACACGTTCTTTATGTAATCACTTACTCTAAACTCTCATTACTTGGAACAGCTTCCTCTACCGAATCTCTTTAACTTTGGTACCTTTGCACGAGTATTACTTTGTGATTTTCCTGAGAGCTAACTACTAATTAGCAGTAATTAACACAGGAAAAATAGACAGGTTTACTGACCTTTACTCTAGCACCCAAGATAAATGTCTGCTCAAGCTGACAGCAACCACTCATTGGCTGCTCGCTGACACAGTAAGACCACATAATTGCAACTGCGTTTAGTTGCTTCTTTATATTTGTTATCGACCTTCAGAAGGTGTCAGAAAAAAAAAAGCATTATTGTTGATGGTTGAATCGTCATCGCGTAGAGGGCTCCAACCAATAAATAATCGACAGTGATTTTGAGCAGCTTAACGAACCATCGGTAGGTCATTATCGATGCACACATACTATTCTGTCCAGCATTAGTGTTGTGAAAAATTGCATTTTGGTGAGCGAAAATATTAGTTTTGTTAAAGCAGCTCTATGTAGTCTATATGCATGTTTTATTGCATACGTAAGTATCTATTCGGGGTAATTGCTCAACTAGCAACAGCCATTCATAAACATCACCAGAAATATCGAGTCAGTTATGAACGACATCACACCAATGCACAAGAGAAGAACGAGATCGTGGTACGGCACGTTACGACCACTGGGCGTACACTGTAAAAAATTTTAGTCATGTTACTCATCATATGTATGGTAATATTCCCCAACCTTGAGAGGTAAATCTGATTTCCGAATCCATGTGAAAATTTTCGCGAGGTTATGTATTCACCACATAAACCACTCGGAAGTTTTGCTCGCGCGTAATGTCAGATTGTCCTAGAGGACTTGCGCCAATATGTAATGAAAAATTACATTACCAGTTGAGTAACTTTCCTTGACACGAGTTGAGTAATTTTCCCTCACTTGTAGAGGTAACTAGCTTCCATTACATGTAGAGTAAAATTACTTAATTTTTACAGTGTAGTCAATAGGACAAACGCGACATGACTCTCTGAAGCTAGTTACTTGCGGCTTTGAACAGGTTGGCTGCACTGTCTATCCTGTCTTTCCAACTAGGAGTCTCTACCCACGCCCTCAGACATTTGTTAGTGACTTTATTAACTACCTCTACCAAATATTAAGGAACTGTGTGCTACCAGCAACTATTATTGACGTTTTGCTACATTATTTTGCTGAGAAAAAACATTCTAAATTTATGAAGTGGAGAGATTTTGGTCGGTGCTTAAGGGTATGCTCTTTAAATTCTACTGTTATTGCGATATTATTTTTTTAAGCTTGAACGAGAACTTATATCAAAATGTGTCTGACAGTTTTGCTTAAAATAGTTTTGGCTGAGATAGGTATTTTTCTCAAAACAAGAAATTATACAGTTTCGACTAAAATGTAAATCAACCTGAATTTTGTTAATTACATAAATAGCAGAAACCATAGTGTTTACTGACTTGAAAATATCTACAACATGGAGAAGACGCTTGTAAACAAAATGGCCAGACAGATTTTTGGTATCTGCTCTCGTTTAGGATTTAAAAATTAATATCGCTAAAAAAAAGTAGAAACTGGAGGGTATGGCCTTAAGGACGGTCCTACCGAGCGCTTAACATGCATTGCAGTGTGTTCGTAAATAATAAGAACAATTCCACATGTGTCCATTTCATCAATATACGAAAAAAAAAAAAATACTTCTTGAACGATGACGGTGAGGTAGTTTCAAAGCATCACGTCAATTAGACAAATCCTTTCAAGCCCCTCAAAACGCTTAAAACTGTTTTTTCAACCTGTTATAACTGAAAAATTAGTCACGAGATTCGTGTGAAATTACTCTAGAAACATTCAATGGTCTTCGTTTAAAACGATTCACCATTAAAAAGATGGAGCACTTCTGAAGGTGCCAGTCAGACGAGTGATCAACGATACCACTGCACGCTGTTTCAGTGTCCTCCACTAGAGGTGATACCGCACCAGGTGAGTCGGTCAACATCGCCCTTGTAGCCGTGCCTCACTCACACGTAGCCTGTCTCCATAGCATAGACGGTTAGGCGCCGGTCAACGATGCAAGATGTCCTTAGTTCGAATACCGGCTCGGGCAGAGGCGTATCGTTGCTGAGTTCCAAGGCATGCGGTGCTAAGCAGTGACTATATACTCAACACTGAGTTGTCTGTGGAACATTAGACTAGTAGGAGCTGGTACACTCTTCTTCCAATAGCGTACAAGAGGCAAGCGACTTATTCTCCACAGATACACCTCGGTCTACACAAAACACGTTTATTCGATATGACAGTGAATACACGTGCTCTGAGCGTATAGTCGGATTTTATATTGCATGCCTCGGTACACGGCCACAATACGCCACTAAGGCTCGGGATCGGGAGTTGTGTTGTCTTTACACCCCATTGCACCTTCGTCAACTCTTAAGACCTCGTTGTTGAAGGGTCGTGAAACCATTTCACCTCACTCACACAAACACACGGCCAGCAGGCAGCGCCTTAAGGTGGGTCTTTCCCTACTGCTTGGGATTCATCATTATTTTGCTCACTAACTTATTTTTCAGTGGACGTATAATCCTTTTTAGCACGACACGGTATAGATGAAAACCTAACGTATTTAATGAATTTTTTGCAGTTTCAATGCCTACATTATTAAAACCGGGATATATCTGTAAAGAAAAAGAGATTTACTATGCGAGCGACTACAGATATGACTTAAGGTAAGGATTCCAAAATATGACTGAAACGGAAAATAGTGTCATGTTAACGTGAAAAATGTAAAACAATCTATCCATTATCTGCTGTATAACAGAAGCTGTAAATCGAAGCGGATAAGGATAAATCTCCTTTATCAGGTAGGCCTAGATCTGGAAAACTGGTAATGATGGCATGAATTCTCTGTTGATCCCCAATGATATGAACTGACGACGGAAACGGAAGTATCCCGAGAAAACCACTGGACCAGTGGCAATGTCCGCCACAATTCCCAGTGCAAAATCCGGGAACGTTGTGTCTAGGGCGTTTGTCTTCCACCAAGGGGAACCGGGTTCGATTTTCGTCGGGAGTATCCCGGATTTTTTCATGTGGGAATCATGCAGTTGATCGGTGGGTTTTATCGGGTATTTCCCAGTTCACAAGTTCTCAAATATCGGCGCTGCTACATACATCATATCACCCCCATACGCCCCCACAACTCTGATATGCTTTAAAAAACCTCGCTCTTAAGTACCATAAACTTAGTGATAACAGAGAATAATTTGTAGCACAAAAATATTAAATTCTTGGTTAT
The DNA here is from genome assembly GCA_003012365.1 of Medauroidea extradentata. Lineage (NCBI taxonomy): Eukaryota > Metazoa > Arthropoda > Insecta > Phasmatodea > Phasmatidae > Medauroidea > Medauroidea extradentata. The sequence continues at coordinate 4,931 of PNEQ01112688.1, forward strand.
ATGAATAAGAAATATACAACTCTATAGGAGTAGGTTTTGTAAACCATATATTTAAACAATTCATTCAAAATTCAAATTTTCACACTAAACTACCACAAAATTTAAACATTTTAAGTGGCGCAAAGTCACGCCCAGATAACACAAAGTAACACCGGTTTACGGTACTGACCAAAATGTCTTAAATTCACTTCGTTTCACTTATTGAATATGTCAGCAGAAATGTATAAAATTACACTCATCCTTACACTGAGATGCAAACATAACGAAACAGTTCGTAAACTACTGTATACGTAGAAACAAAATTATATACCCACATACCTACTAAAATACTCCAATTTACTTGAACAAAAACAGCTCTGCCCACATTTACAAATACTTACACGAAGAGCAAAATTGTATTTGAAAACGGGGTGTCCAAAGAATCGTGTCCTAACACTGGGAAATGTGCACTTGCCGGTACTTAAGAAAGATATTTCAAGTTTCCCCGCATGCTGTCAGTTACGCCATTTCACACACGTGAATTAAAAAATAAATTAAAATTTGACGTAGAAGAAAAGTGTTAAATACGAATGTTGAAACACTAGCTGACAGTTCAGCAACAAACCCTAACTCTTCAGTTTGTTAGTTTTCACATGAGCTAGGATGAAAGAGTAGTCGTTTAAAAAAAGACCAAGATATTGAACCACGCTAGATGTTCTATTTGGAGCTAACATATTAACACTGTATAAAATGTAGACGAACCTGTTCCTAACAAACCGATATAGCTGTTGTCCGGAAACCTAATTCTCCCTTAGGAAACATATTCCACATGGTAACGCCAATTTAGCTCGTAGTAAGACTACAGTTTTCACCTGCTTACCGTTAAAACGGCTACTCCAAGAAGGACGCACATAATGGACCTCAAGTTATGGAAATTCTTTAAGCAGGATTGACAATGTGTGATTGGTGGTTCAGTAAAATTGCGAATAGCGCCTGGTCCAATTACAACACCGATAAGAGGCTGCCCGTCGCGTAAATAGAGACGAATAAAATTACTTCTACAGATTGAGGTTGTGTTCCCCTGGCGCTCGTGTGCAAGGACACGGCAATAATTTCGCGTTGCAGAACACGGCTACCATACAAACTGTTTTACGCCTTTTGTCGCGGGAGAATGCTGCTGATCGCTAGAGTCCTCGATTTTTGCTGCAACAATTTGTTTCAGTGCCGAATGTGCACATATGCAGGTTTTCTTCATGGTTAGTGGTTGTCTGTTTTTTAACTCTCAGATTCTCGGGGTTCTACCCGCGAATCACAGACGTGGGGTGTTGCAGTAACCTTGTTCCTATTGGCACAGTCAAATGAGCGATTAATATATTCTGCCAATAACCATGAAGCAAAGCTGTAGATGTGCACGTAAGGCATTGAAGCAAACTGTTGCAGAATTCTTTTCACCAATAGTCGTGGGCTCTACTGATCGGAAAGGCGAAATAAGTTCTCTCGTTGAAAAACCCCCAACCCCCTCGTCTACAGCTCGCCTATACGAGACATTCAGTTGTGACCCTGTCACTCTATGACGAAATATTAAAGATAAACGTGTATTGTACACACCTACAACTTGTCTAATGTTCTTTGAACGCTATTCCTAAGCAGACACTCTGAGTAGTTTTCTAATAATTAGTAAGGACCAAAGCTCTGTGCACAGTTCGACAGCATGGGCAGGCGGCCATCTTAAAGTAGTGTGAATTTTTCAAACACATATGGAGACCAGTGGAATACATTATTATGAGCAAAGTCTTCGATGTGAACGAAAACAACTTCCGGCTGTCTGACCCAGTTATTTTATTTTTTTTAATTATTTGCCAACATTTTTTGTTTCACTTCAACATTTATTGTAAAATGAAAAATAAATTACTAGTAAACATACAAAATGAGCTTGCAAGCATAACACATCACAAACTAAAGAAGTATTTTGGACAAGCGCCATTGCAGTAAACGGAGTGTTAACAGAAAACCAGAGAATACACAAAAACAATATACAATTCCACAAGGAGACTATTGTGTTCGTCTGTTTCTTTCATCGCCTTTCTGTCCACAGTTACTGTTTTACTTGTTTTCATTCTCTTTCCTCAAGTTGTCTATGATTCTGCTGTGTAGTTTACATCCATGTTTTTGTCGTTTGTTTTTCTGTTTGTTGTAATAATTTTTGTCTGTTGTTTCATAATCACTGACGGAATTACTTTTGTTGAATAATCAGATTTATATATTTATTCCTTTGTTTTTGACGCTTTGGTGCTTGTTCGTGTCATTTTCTTGCACAACACTGGCTGAATTCTTTGTGGAATCGTTTGTCAGTTGTAAACGAAGTTATTTGTTTGTTTACTTGTCTGTTTATTTGTGTGTATTCTCTAGTTTTATGTGAGACACAATTTGCTGCAATATCGTTTATGTCCAAAATACTTCTTTAGTATATTGCCCCATTACAAGAATCGTTCATATATAGCAAGCATATGTTTGTATACTTACAAAATAATTTCAAAACTAGTTTCCAAAGAACTTATTAAGTACTATGAATTTTTTTCTCTGGGGTCGAGGTGGGATGAACTGAGCAACACGAAGTAGTCTTACAGGCATACATATTGAACCAATGAGAACTGGTACAGGCAAAATCCAGTTTACAAACACATGTAAACTACTTCAGTAGCCTATTTGTAATGACATTAAGTTATCGGTATTTCAAGAGGTAATTTTTTTTTAACAAACTGTAAAACTATAAAATTGTAGATACTCATTTATATTCACTTATAAATCCTTCATTACCAATAATTTAAAATGTCGTTAGATGTTGAAGTCATAAATTTCAAATGGAACTTCTTCAAAATTGCTGGTGTCAGCTTGAATTGAGTGCAGGAACAATGTTGATTGAGTGAACACGTACACGTCTGTTTGAAGACGGGAGCAGATGTCAGCTCCTGAAACGTCGCGGCAATCTCGCTCAAAGAAAACATCTGGTTTCTTTTGCTGTCATCATTGTGTCGTCTAGACTTGCGGCTGTAACTTCTTCGTTGCCCTGTATTGGGTGTAGCATTGTTGTCTTCTCGGTAAATGTCTGTGCTCTCTTGACTGTGTTGTCATTGGCTTCTTCAGTTTTCTTTGTTTTTAGTTTGTGTATTTGATTTGAATTATTGTTTACTTGATACAATGCCTTATGAGATTTTTCAGATTTTCTTTATTTTATTTTTGTATGTGTTGGCTACAGAAAAACACGACTGATTTTAATAATGTTTTCTTGGCTCAATATTATTATCAGTGGAGTCATAATGCTGAAATCACGTACGTCCTAATTATTTAGTTTAGTTAGTCCTTACTGGTGTAAAGTTTTCAATAGCCGGAAGTGTAAAACAAGAGGTACAAGCAGTCAAAAAGTTTTAAGCTCTTGTAGTGGGTTTAGGTGCGCTGTGTTTTGCCGACCTGTACAAGTTCACACTAAGGCATAGTACAAACGGCATATTTCTTGTACAAGGAGGTTAACACCTTATTGCTCTCCTCGACTTGTAGCAAACTTATGTCGTGTGAACGACCTTCTAGCGTTCAAGGACTTGTATACTAGCCAGAGCGGAATAGTAAGGTTCTGTTTCTCGTTTTCTTTCGCGTACAAATCGAATCTAAACAATTTCAATGCAAGTGCGAATGAATTTTTTAAAAATGAAATACCTCGTATAAGTCAAATGTAAACAAACTATATTTGTGAAAGCACGAATGATTTTTTTTTAACGAAATAGCCTACAAAGATGAATTATTTCACAATAAATAATATGCAACTGGGCTAAATAAGCTATTGAAAGAATATTCGCTGACAGTATACCGCGGAACTTGCACCAAGATATCGTCAACTACAGAAAATATTTCCATTAAAACATTCTATAGTTTAATTTTTGTGCAGGCACATTACATATTGCACTAAATACCCCTAATTCCCTAACGCCGTTTTAAAACCTGCATTAAAAATTTGATGCATTTCACCGTATTGCACAAGAACATTGCCCATGTTAACTAAACGATTCATTTAGTTGGATGCTAGCTAGAATTGTAGTTTTCTTGTACAATTTCGATTCTAATTTTCACGTACAGCAATAGTACCCGTATGTACTAGGCTTAACAATGCAGTTGTTATACGACTAATTCACTAGGGATATTAACCGTTATTGTTCTGTGATTTGAAACACGACAATTTTCACGTTGACCTTGCATTATATTTTCTTTATGTTTTCTGTATAGCATTCAAAAATGTTATCCTAAGCGTAGCGGATATTGTACTCTATTTAATTTATTTTAACTATTGTTTTCTACTTTGTATGATTTAAGTTTTTTGTGGACGTTGACAGGTAGGACCGAAAGAAAAAATTAAGCTAGATAATAATTTAGTAGCTAGCAGCTACTATGGCGATTAAATCAGTTAACGGGTTAGTACACTAGGCCGTTTCTTACCTTCAACAGTGGCACATATTTTACTAGATATTTTGCTAACAATAAATTAAATCTGCATGCCGAGTACTGACTGATTTTTTTTAAGTTCAGTTGAATTTTACTAAGTTTTTTCAACCACTGTTGTTTCAAAAGCAAAAGTGTACGATTTATTATTTTTTTTTCTGAAATACGGGTTTGAAGTTTGCCGTGAATTTCAAGTACGTTACTGTAGTACAGTACAAGACAGTTGAAAGAGTGCCGTTTAAAGAATTTATGTTCCAACGTATATAAAAGAAAACAATTTATTTATTATATCATTTGTGGCGTACTACTTATATAATCTACGACGTAACATGTTCACCAAATATTCAAACTGCCTTGTTAGCATAAATATAAGTATATATTTATACACAATTCTGAGTACATTACGTTCCTCTTAAGATTGCATGGTAGATATATAAACGCTGAAAACATCATTTGTTTTATACACTTTTTTCGAAGTCAATATGAATAAAATATTCAATAACAATCTTAAATAATGGTATTTGCCAACATTATGAGTAAGTATTTATCCATAATTACTAGAGCCCACGACTTTTGGTGAAAAGAATTCTGCAACAATTTGTTTCAATGCCTTATGTCCACATATACAGCTCTGCTTCATGGTCAGTGATTGGCTGTTTTTAACTCCCAGCGTCTTAGGGTTCCACCCGCAAATCACAGACGTGTGGTGTCGCAGTTACGTTGGCACAGTCAAATGAGTCACGTCTGTGCAATAATACATTCTGCCAATAACCATGAATCAGAGCTGCAGATGTGCACGTAAGGCATTGAAACAAATTGTTGCAGAATTCTTTTCACCAAAAATCGTGGGCTCTAATAATTACTCATTCGTTACGCGTGATCTTTTGCGCCACAGTTTAATGCACGAGGTTCCGGCGTCAGAGATTGTGCATCAGAAGTTCGTTACACTGGAAACAATTTTGTTTAAAGCGTTGACTTAAAGTATTGTCTAGGATTGCTATTGTTTAATTTCGTAAATTGGCTTCAAGAAACCTACAGTTACAGTTTAATGCTTTTAGCGTTGAATTATGTATCACGTCCTCTTAAGAGAGTATAATTTAGTGTCCTCCGCGATGTCTGTTCACAAAAGGCCAAGGTCAACGAAATGTTAAGGATAACTAACGGCGTCAATAAAATCAAAGAAGGTCGTCGTCAAAGAGGAATAAGCCACTGAGAGGTCCGAAACATGTCTGCTTTGAAAGAGGTAGCGACTGTCCAACAAAACTTACATCTTCCAGACAATTCACCAGTTTTTAAAATCAATTTCTGTACAAGTTTACACGTCTTGTCTTGATTATTTAATTTAATCAACAGAAATTTGCAGCAAATAAAAATAGGCGACATTGCTCGCCAAAACCTTTACGAAACTGTTCCGCTGAAACAGAATATTATTTTTCAATGTAAGAAGTTGTTACCATGACGGTCTAGCCTTTCCAGGTGGACAGCAATTTCATTATTTACTTGAACCAAATCATGACATCACTTCAGTGATTTGTGGTCATAATTCATAATATACTAGTTTTTTCTTCATTTCTAACCGCATTTTAAAGTCCTATATTTAGTATTTCGAGAGTGAGTGTATGATGCAGATGAATCATCTACCACGGATATAAAATCCTTTTCAAGTGTTTCAATTATCAAGAGTCTAAGCGTTATGGCTGTATTTATATCGGTTTGTGGAGTGATTTAATTGTTCGCTACGTAATGTTTTACTACTATACACATCATGAACATAAATTAATGAGGTGCAGTTGCGTATCGTGGTCGTGTTCCAAGGCATGCATTGCGAAGCAGTGACTATACACAACAGTGAGTTGTCTGTGGAACATTAAACTGGTAGGGGCAGGTATACTTCACAGCCAGTAGCGTGCAAGATGCAAGGAACATATTCGACTGTCTTATGCAACAAACAACCAACCCTCAAAATTAACAAAGAGAAATTCAGTCTAATAATAGCCAATAAGTTGTTTCCTTTTAACTATAAATAAGATATAATATTTAATTAATTTGACGTTATTCATCAAGTATGGGTTACAGAATTTTTCAATTCTTTTAAAAAAATTAAGTGGACAATGGGTTGGTTCCTTGTTGCATAACACTGTCCTATTGTCCATTAGTACATCTCTGTATTCATAACACAAGTTTATTGGATATGACAGGTAGGCATACTGAATCCACGCGCTCAAAATATATAGTCGGAGCTTATATTGCATGTCTTGGAACAACACCACAATACGCCACTGACCAGGTGTTAATTCATAAAACAAAGTACTTACATTGATGCGAAGTAAAAGTAAGTACGGGGAAAACAAAATAAGTTGAGTGAGAATAGTTCACATTCATGATAATTTTTAACGTTGTTTTTTACGCGAGTGCCCGGAAATGTAGATAACTCAAGCCATGCAGTTTTGAACCATTGTTTGTTAGGAGGCAATTTCTTTTTCTGTCTGTAGCAATTTTTACGAACATTTTGAAATATAACAGAATCTCGGAAACTTGCAAAATACAACTTAGTAAATGTTTGAGACTTAAAAAAGAAATTTCACTAACAGGAATGAATAAAACAGGAACTACAAATGTGAATTTATCAAAGCATAGAGCTGGGAGTGACCAGCAATGTTCTTAGCTATAAACTTCAGCAAACATTTAACTAAGCGAATCACATATAAAATTATCGACGACGGATCTTCATACGTAAATGTATTTTCTACATATATCACCATTTTTTCGCAGGTACCTACGTATATGGCAGATAATTTATCTCGTCTCAATATCTCTGTTTCCGAAGGCTGTTGACAAATCTATAAGGACCACCGATTACTTTCAAAATTTTCATATTCAATAAAATATACATTTTTAACAAATCTTGGCTACAAGTCTTTTAACTTTTATTCAAATTTTATATAATTGTCCATATATTTATCCGTTATTAAGTATTTAAACTTCACTTAACTGGGTAAACATAAAATAGTGGTCAGGATCATGTTTGATCAGTTTTCTTAATTTGAGTGTGGAAATCGTTAATGTTATCATTACTGCGGTATTCGCACTTCCTTGACGTTTTATAAGATTTTCAGAATTTTATTTCATATTACAGTACATGACTGATCACGTTCTGGGCGTGGTCAGGCTTCTTAATTGGATGGGTGGCTTGTTTTTAATTAGGTTCAAAAGCAAAACGCGTTTAATTTTTATTTACACTGCTTAATTAACTGACACAAACAACCGCTTCTACAACAAAACAATTAATCTCTGATTGTGTCCCACTATTCGATGAAATAATGAACTGTGAATTAATGGTACGAATGCAGGCTATTGACTACGTTTATATTTACTGCCCACTTTTACTTTAATATTCACATTACGTTTTATTGTATTCACAACATTAATGAAATTCCAACTGAAACCCTACAGGTTGAAGATTTATGCATATTAAAACAATTAGCTAACTTTTCAAAAACAGCCAATATTTTAACTTTTTTTTATTTTCTTATAATGTTATTTAACACGCTTAAAAAATAACAAACCTATAATAAGCAATCTATAATTTACTATACAGAGGGACCCTTGTTTTTCGCGAAAATAATTTTGTCCCACTTAGCTTAGGTGCCTTACGTGCACATCTGCAGTTCTGCTTTGTGGTCAGTTATTGAATATTTTAACCCTCACGAGCCTTGGGATTCTACCGGCAAATCACAGACGTATGGTGTTGCAGGAACGTTATTGTGATTGGCTTAGTCAAATGAGATATGACTCTTCACATATAAACGCTGCCAATAACCATGAAGCAGGATTGCAGATGTGCACGTAAGGTGCTGAAACAAATTGTAGCAAAATTCTTTTCGCGAAAAAGTGGGGTCTCTAACTATACAGATTTGAAATTCGTCTAAAGATGTTAAGATTTATTACTTTTTTTTTAGATATATATTCATTAAACTTTATATGAAAACTTTTGTTAATAAAATATTATAGCTAGGGCCCGGTAGTTTTCGCGAAAGGATTTTTGCAGCACTTCGTTTCAGTGTCTTACGTGCGCACCTGCATCTTTGCTATGTGGTCAGTGATTGGATGCCTAACTTACAACGTCTGGAGGTTAAACTTGCAAATCACAGATGTTTTGTTACAGATATCTATGCACTGATTGGTACAGTCAAATGAATAATAACTCTGCACAAGAACACTCTGCCAATAATCATGAATTTGAGGTGCAGGTGTACACTAAGACACAGAAACAAAGTGGGACAAAAATCTTTTCACCAAAACTACCGGGCCCTAAACATAGGAGTATTTTTCCTCCAGGAATAGTTTGCAGTGTAAATTTTTAAGTGATGACTGTACAATTTGCACATTGAAAAATGGCGATTCAAATTTACGGCGATCTGTAGTCTATTAACTGTAGATTTATTCATGTCAGTGGTTTAGAGACACAGCCTACACAAAAACAAAACGTAATTTCATTCCAACAAGGGACCAACTTTTTAAGCAAACATGTATTTTCGATAAACGAGTGGTATCTTTGGGGAATAAAATGTTTGAAATTTTACCCAATATGTCAATGATGCAAGCAAGTATTTTTTTGCTGTGTTCCCTCTTGCTAATATTGTTTCGTGGCTTAAAATTGCTAGTCGACGAAGTTATTTAAATTCTGGTATACTAAACTTTTCCATTTCATAATGTCCTAATTGTACTTGCGAAGTTACTGTTGATATTTATATATATATTTTTTTTTGCTTTCAGCATTCAGGATTTGATTTTAGAAATTATTACTGTTTATATTAACAGTCGTGTGGGTAGACTGTAGTTGAGATGATGTTACGTGCCCTTGAAACACTTGAAAATTAAATTAATATAAGATATTTCATAAATGTTAACCACGTAGGCAAATACACTGAAAACATGTTTTGTGGCTAATACAATATATTTTTTTTAGGTATTCGCCCTGCAAAATTTATATTACAGTCACAAGAAAAACATTTTTTATCACCACTAAAATATTGTGGTCATCATAATATTATTATGTGCTTACTACAAAATAATTATTCAGGGAAGACTTCATACAACATTTTCTTGCAGTGTTATTTATGTGGACAGGAAAATTTCGCGAATTTAATTACCTGCAGGCTATAATCATTGTTCTATGTACAGTCAAGCTTAATATATTGGTTTATTGTCTGCTTTTCCACTAAGTAGCAGCTAGTTGACAAACGGTCTTGGCTTGAATACGCATAGGATTGTTGATTCTAGCCCGCAGGTCATTGAATTCGCGAAATTTTCATGTTCTTAGTAATTTGATTGCAGAAAGAAAGTACTTAACAATGTACGCTTGGCTGAATCAAAAGTCGTAATTAACTTAAGTATTTTTTCCTATTCGGGCTCTCTAAAGTATTTCAAGTACTGTTTTTGACTGTCGCATTTACTTTTATTTCGCAAACAACCGTTGTTTCGTATGTACTAATACTAATATTGGCCAGTCATGCTCTGTTAGTTACAGTTGCAACTATCTGAAATAAGTTTGTACAAAATCACTTCATTAAAGAAATACGCTATCTGAATGGTGAGGTAGTATACGTTGAGGAATAATCCATTGCAGGTGTAAATTTTTGTAATGTAAACAGAATGTTCAAATAAAGAGGTTTTCTCCTCTGTTACAACTATATATGAGCAACTTCTGGACTACTTATGTCGGTATGGAATATAAAATGTGAGGGCTATGTGTGTTCGTCGGAACTTGTTACCGTTGTTTTACGTGCACATCGGCAGCTTTCTTCATGATTACAGCAGCGTGTCTTTGTTCAGACGCGTCTCTTATTTGACTGCACCAATCATAATGAGGTTATTGTGATATAACACGTCTGTGAATTGCCAGTAGAAGCGCAAGACAAGTGAGAATTAAAACGTCCTATTACTTACCGTGAAGCAGAGCTGAAGCCATGACAAGAATCCACCCACAGAAAACAGACGTGTTGTATCGCAGTATCCTTGTTATGATTGGCACAGTCAAATGAGCGACGCGTCTGCAAGAATGCATTCTGCCAATAGCCATGAAGAAGAACTGCAGATGTGCATGTAAGGCACTAAAACTAAGTGTTGCAGAATTATTTTCACCAAAAATCACTGACTCTAGACAGAAGGCACTGAAACGAAATGATGCAAAATTCTTTTCGCTATAAATGGTCGACCTAGCTATGGGTAAGGTTAATTTTACTATACATGTTAGAAAAAAAAGGATTTCTTATGGGAGAACTTGGCACAGGGAAAATTTCTGCCACTATTTTCGCTGCTATCACTAAGGGACCAGAAAAATACGAAACTGTAGTAAAATTAAATTTTAATAGGCTTAGAAATGACAGAAGTCATTTAACTTAATTGGACAGCTTTTATATAAAAGGAATCAAGCAACATATACTTAAAAATGAGAAAACAGGTTGCAAAATTAAGTTGATTGCGTTATGGTTTCTTCAGTGCACTGCAGACGGTAGCACAGGGCATATGGAGTTCATTTGTGCAAAGATTAAAGGTTTGTTATGGACTTGACTTACATAACTCAAACAATAAATAAATATCGCTTGGTTACATTAATATAAAAGCTGTCCAATTTCAAGTTGAATCGAAAACCAATTTTACGATTATGTTATCAACTTAATGTAACTTAAAATTCAGGAAAGCTCTGTGATTGGTCAGTTTGCGCACCTTACCGATACCAGCGCTCAAGCGGCAGAAATGTTCCCTGTGACAAACTGTTAACATGGATCTATTTCAACCTGTAGTAGAAACCTTGCCTATGGGGTTTAGAGAACGGGAAGGACTGAATACTGGAGGGATTCTTTAGGAATACAAGAGACTGCGGTTTTCTCAGTGGCTAGAGCAGTGGCGTATCGTGGTCGTGTTCCAAGGCATGCACTGCTAAGCAGTGACTATACTCAACAGTGAGTTGTTGGTGAGACCATTAGACTAGTGGGGGCCGCGGTGGCCGGATGGTCAGACCATTCGCCTCCCACCAAGGCGATCCGGCTTCGACTCCCGGCGGGGTCGGTCCCCGGATTTTTGCATGTGGGAATCGTGCCGGACGATGCCGCTGGTCTGCGAGTTTTCTCGCAGATCTCCCGTTTCCCCCGTTCTTTCATTCCGGCGCTGCTCCATACTCACCTCATGTCACCCCTCACCAGCGCTGAAGACCCGTATGCTGAGTGCTGATCAAAATAACTTCACTAAAGGAATACAAATTATTAATCCCGGTTTAAGAATGCATGAAGAGTATATGAGGTGCGAGCTACGTTGCAGCACACACAGAGAAGAAAATGCGACAAAGGAAGGGAGTTGAAAGCGGCGAAACGTCTGGATAAGTAGGTCGTGGTGTTGAGTGAGGTCAGTTCGACTGACTGCTCGTCTGGAGCACTTGTGATTGTCTGGTCATCAGTGACGTGTGAATGAGAGGTCGTAGGTCGCACGAGCTGGTCAATGATAAGTGCAGCATATATTACCCTATGGTATCGAGCTCTCGTCAGCAGGCTGTGATTCTTTCTTCACGCCTCATTTTAAACGTCGCATATAAGCATTTCATCGGCGGAATCTGAAGGCGACATTCAGAGTAAATTTTGTCCTCGAGGATCTGACACAGAACAACGTATGCCACACGCTTTAAAAATTATTTGCAAATTTACTACGCCAATATACACCACGTCCAGAAACAACCGCATCACAAGGACACCACTCTGATCCTGGGCTTAATTGAAGACGGAAATATGCGTGGCAAAACGTTGCACGACGACATTTTACGTACACAATGTGGCAACACAGCATGGAGAAAGTCCCCTCTTGGGCTCCGCGTCCAGGTATTATTTTATGTATGTTACGTCAAGTACGCGTAGAATCATGTTTGGTCCGCTCGTAATTGTAACCTGCGCCCATAATATGCAAGTTAGAACAGTAATAGTAAGATAAGTATGGTATCTGTGGAGTGTAAGAGTGCACTAACTACAGTTCTACGTTGCCACATTGTAAATGCAAAATGTTATCGGACAACATTTTCCTATCAACAGATTTGTCTTCAGTTTAGCCCGTGTTTCGCATTGTTGGCTTATTTTGCGGTTGTTTATGGACAACATGTATAGAGGCCTGAGGGTGTTAAGAAAGTAGGTATCGTATTATCGTTTCTCATTCTTCAATGGTAGCCGTTCAAAACAATATTTTTAGGAATTCCAGAAGTGTATACTAATGTTGCATATTTGTATAGTAACAAATTTTAGCATTTGCTCTGTTTAGAATCAGGATGGTAAGTGCCTGACACTGTGAGTTGGTTAATAACTTCCATTACTACTTGGAAAAATGTTTTATGGTGTATGCTTTGGTACTTTTGATGCGAAGATTCACATACAATATGTTAACATACGCATTATTCATTCCATTTAAATATAGTAAAATTAATTTGTTGGGCACGTTAACAATGTTATAAATGTTTCCATATTTACCTCATGAGAGAACACACTACTAAATAAAGCAATTGTGAGTGAGCTGCTAATTTCGAATGTTCTATTTGTCCTAACTTAAGTGCCGTAAGACAAATACGGCTGCAAATTTAAACAAACACCAATTAGCACAAACCCTTAATAAGTGTAGCCTTCTATCCACTTTTGAATAACACGAAGACAGTCACAGCTTCTCAACTTCCTCGAAGTCTAAAATATTTGCAGTCGCTTTAAAATCCATTAGTTTTTTGTAGGATAAGAATAGTTGTTTATTTAATATCTTCATAGCTGTAAATAAACTGGCTGTACTTTGCGAATGTCGGTTAAGCTAATTTCAATGACACATGCATCTGTTTGAAATTCCGTTAAAAATGTTGTGTAAGTGGTGCAAAGTAAACAGTCAAGTCGTTGTAAAAGATACGTTTTTATTTTTAGCGTTAGGAGTAATTGGTATCTAATTTAGCGCTAAAAGCACCAATTCAGAATTGTGGGTTTCTCGAAGCATATTTGCACAAATAAAAAACAATGATCCTAGACAATAGTTTTTGCCAACTTTCATAGCAAAAATATTTCTCGTTTAACGTATGTCCGAAGAAAAATATCTGACGCCGAAAACTTGTGCATTTAATTGCGGTGCAACAATCACGCTTAACAACTGCATCATTCTGGATAAGTGTTGCACATAAAGTTAACAAATATAATTCTCAAGGATTGTTGTTTTGTAGTTTTTCCATATTGACTTTCAAAAACATGTAGATCTCAGTTGAATAATTCAGCACTTATTTATCTACCACGCCTTGTTAAGTAGCTGGCTACGTGGGATATTACGCACATGCGGCATTGTAGTGTTAAGCCGTTCCAGAGAGAGACAAGAAAACAATTAAGTAAAACGATCTGAAATTTGGTTCCAGTTCACACATTTACACGTTAAAAAGAACGTCGAAAATTCCTCAAAGAATACTGTCAAGTTCATAACAAACAAATATTCAGAACAAATAAAAATTAAAATCATAACTGAAGAAACCCACGACACAATAATTAAGACAGGCAGACAATTACATACACGAAGACAAGATTACACACAAGACGGATATTACAATGACGTCACAGACAGACGACTAGACGACATAACGATGAAGACATTGCCGTAGTCCTCGGGCTATCTAGTTGCTACTTTATTTGCTACCGTGACGTCACTGTCAACCTGTATAGCGCGTAACCTTGTTTTTGACTACATGAGCAAATTTACAAAACAAAACATTTCCATAGTAAAGATACATATATTTTCTAAATAAGGCTGCTGGGTCGTACATAAGTACTGTATACAGTCAGATTAATTTTAAAAAATATGTCCCATTAAAAAAATATTGTGAAAATTTATGTTTTCATTCAAAACCAAAAAATTTCACCCCAATGTAATTTTACATTCATATGAACGGCATAGCAGCTTCTATGTATCGGGGGACGTAGGGTTACGTAATGTTGTCTCTGGTTAGTTTTCTAACCTTTAAGGTGGGTCATCAGAAGCCGAGCTGGAATTAATAGTTTATTGTGGAGTTAGGTTGTTTAGAAACATGCGAAGGGCTGAGATTCATTCCGGTGTAAGTGACCATTATTTAGTATTGTCATTTTTATTCGTGTTACTCATTTTTATTCATATTACTCACTTTTTCCAAAAGAATATTCTGTAACAAATATTTCACACTTAACTGAATTTCAGAATTTCATTTAAGTATTGCACGCATGTACTGCATTTTGCACGTGATTACATAAAAATAGTTTAGAGTAAACTATTTTAACTGACTTAATACCATTATAAATCTAAGTCCTTCATATATATAAAAAAATTATCATTTTATCGTTTTAGTAAAATACATATATTGCCTTGCTATAAACTCATATATCCGTAACATCTGACCAATGTCGATAATACAATAACTCAAATTTTATTTTACTGTACTAAGAACATATTCTCTGCATTTCAAGGGCATCAGGTAACGCGATGATGGATATTTCTGGTTTTGAAATTTTGCTCCTCAATTGTCTATGCCCTTTTTAATATGGTGTCCTGGTTTTCTCAGGTTTGTCTAAAATATTCCGCTAAATGATTAAATCCCACTGTAAGAATCTCTCGAAAGAAATATTTTTGAAGCTAGTAGCTAATTGGAAACGACAAAAAAAACATACTTAAGGAATGGCTTATTACTACAGCAATAAATTCGGTCGTAACCTCTCAGATGCAGCGTAATTTCTGATAAAACAAATTGCTCGGTAAATGTGTTACACTGAAAGAAAATTTTTGTTAGTGCTGAGGTAGCCAATTATTTTGTAATAAATAAATACTAACTAAATTTTTATGACCAAAATATTTTTCTGGTGACGATAAAATTATTTCGTAGTTGCCACAAACATTTTTTGTATAGTTTGATTTAAAATGAGTAAATAACTCCGGTATTTTTTTCTTTTCTTCTCTTTATTTTATTTGCTGGCTGTGCATTTATTTTACATCTACGGTGATGTATTATGTTTTTGAAAAGGTAAGGTAAGTGGACTTTACGTCTCGTCGACAGCGAAGTCATTATAGACGGCGACATACAACTTGCTACAATGATAGGAGCTGGGAGAGAAGTCGGCCATGACCTTTTGCTAAGGAACTAGCCAAGCATTCGCCTGGAGCGATTTCGGTAAACCGTAGAAATCATAAATCAGGATAACCGGAGCCGGGGATCGAACCCGGGTCTTCCCGAATGCGTGTCCAACTTGTAACCGGTTTGCCACCTCGACCATTTTTTAAAATAATAGTGTGGTTTCATATCTGGTAATTTTGGAAATGTATGCATTTTTTAAAGTGTTTTTTAAATTCGGTAATTTTTTGCTAGTTTCTTGTTTAACGCATGGCAACGTGTTCGGGAAAGAAACTAATTAACTGTTTAAATTTTTTTAGCGGTGCGTAGCAGGTTCACCTATAGACGCACATAAACAATACGCAAGGTAAGCATTAATTAAGTTATTTTCTTAAAGGACTCGTATCTTGTGCTACGGGTCCACAGCTGATTCTGTAAATACCGGTTTATTTTAAGTAGCGTTATCTCCCAACGTAACGGTGGTATAAATGTCAATAGAACGTTCATCACTAGTTTTGTGAAAATCGGTGAAAATATTCTTGAAATACGACACGTCGCTTTATAAAAAACTAGTTTTGAATAATTGTTATCTTGAATATGATCAAAATTATAAAATAAATATATTTGGATATTCGCACATAATGTAGCTCAACATAAGAAATAATTACAATAGGTATAAGCGTTCGTGTTTGTGTGTATTTGTATATGTATATATATATATATATATATATATATATATATATATATATATATATATACACACACGTGTATAGGCCTATGTGTGCGTGTGTGTCTATATGCGTGTGTGTGGAATAATTAAGAAAAGAAAATAAGCCAATACATAAATACTAAATACTAAGTGCATACATACAAACGTGAACCCATACGTTAAAACATAATTTTCCTAATGTAAAAAAAAAAAAAGAAAATAAAATCAAAATCGTATCGTAAAACAACGAAACAAAATAAATAAACATATACGTAGATTCGTAGCTATAAACTATTACAGAGACTGAATATGGCATATTTCTGTTTTTTTTTTTTTTGGTAAAATTTTTTAGAAAAAAGTATGTCTGCTATGATCATATGTGTTTGTGTATATTTTACCGTAATAGCAGTAGTAATAAGTTTGATCTTATTTTAGCAGTCTACCACACGAACATTAGTAATTATAAAATGAAAGCCATGCATTAAGCCATTTTTACATACGGGCTTTAGTTTTAGACATTGAACACGTTAAAAGTTGTTATTTAACTGACGAATTTATAGTTTCAATAATTGTAAACTGCATTGGATGGACCCGTTTAGATCATTTTCATATAGTCTTACGCTTTTAACAGTCTACCTTGAGTGAAATTATTGTTACTCTATAGATTTTCATTCCTGCTTGCACGTATGGGAAAGTTAGGGACATATGTATAACTATTAACAGTTTAAATTGCTTGATATTTTCACACCAGTTCATATTCACTGTCAAACACAAAATTAAAAAAATATAAATAATTACACGTTTCTAGCATTTCAAGGAACTGTATTGTTTAAGTCTTTTTATAAGTATAATTAAAATTATTTCACTAATCAACAACTTTCAATAAAAACATAAACAAATAATAAATCTTATTATAATAAAATACCTAAACCACAAAACTAAACAAAAAATTATATAGCCAATAAACAAATGTGTGCTTACAAATGTAATATAAATATATTTTTCCACATTTTAAAGCCGTTTTAACTGCAAAATATTTAATAACATTAGAAATTCAGGGAAATTCGAGATGTGATTGTCTTGATTAAAGAAGCAGTTAACACGAATTATAACCAAAGTTCATAACCAAACGAGTTCTGGAAACAGTGTTAAATATCTTCAAAACAGGGGTGAATGTACTATACCAAATTATTAGTTTAAAAAATTGAACCAGGAATACATTTAAACAAGCTTAAGAAAAGATCGAAAGAGCAGTCAACAAGACTCGAAGGCCAAGATTTTATATCTTCGAGAACAAGTCTGCTCAAGAAATACACAAATATTTAGAGCCTTCAGAGTAATGTTTTTTTCTAAATATTCGTGCAGACCTGACATGCAAAGTTTTCAGCAGAGCACGAGCGAAACGGTCGATGTTTGCAGGACAGCGCGTAGTAGCGTGTCGCTGGCTATGTTTAGCTGCGAGCAGGGTTGGTGTAGGTCAGTGTCCGGAAGCCAGATACCACTCACAACAGATACAGCTGCACAACGAACATGCGTTACACGGGTCCTTCAGTTAGTTCGTAGTGACGTTCTGTCAATGTATTTCGTAACCTGTGTACAGGTCGTTCGCGATAAAGAGAGAACTTTATCTAGTACCACTTGCAATTAGGTTGCTTGGTTGGTTTTAAAATGTGACAGGAAACCGAAAGTTATTTTATCAGGAAAAATCAACTGGGATTTTGGAATCACATTTAATCTTTTCTTAGACAATTGCTCCAAAACAAAATTAAAAAAAAAAACACATAAACAATGTTCTCTCAGAAATGAAAGATTTTCCATCGTTTCCAACTTCCAGTGCCGTTAAGCACGAGCGGTCGGACGGAAATTACTGCCTTAAGAGGCCTCCCTATTTGCTCTTGAAATGCGTTGTGGCGAGTTACGACTATTCTCTTTTCGAAGAAACAATTTAACGCACATTATTCATGTTTATCTACGAAAAGAACACACACTTCCAACTATGTTGCTATACAAAAATTCGGCACGATTATCAGAAACATTATTTTCTGGCCACTCAGAACGGCCAAAAATTGCTTTTCCAGACTGCCGTATCTGGAAAATTAACAATCGGATTCGAAAAGCAAAACTATAGAAACAAGCGTAAGACATTTGAACTACGCTGCCCATAAATAAAATAAAGAAGGTCACCGCTTAAAGTGCCATAGGAAAAAGAATATTAGCAAAACACTGCACGCCATCCGAGGCGCGGAGGTGCGATAATGCATTACATATGTCGGTTAGTGGCACACTTACGGCTCCTCTCTCACACACACAAACGCAACCTATCTAGGCAGGCCCCTTAAAAGTTTTTGTGTTACGGCTTGCATGAAGAAAAAACAAATTTTCAGTTCAAAATTCGTGACAAGTTATAGTCCCCTTGATTGACGCATTTGTTATGTAACTAATAAGCTAACTTTCATGAGAACATACAAAACGCTGGTGTAGTGAATTTTACCTGTCGTGAGATGAACCCACGCCTGCACTTACGTAAATTCCCTCCTCCGACGCGAAAATGTAAGTTCAAACAAATAATTTATTTACTTTTAATCAGATATTGCTTCTTGTGAAAATTCCACAGCAAAACACCTGCTACCTACTTGGTGTAAGAGATTAAATTTGTTTCGATGTAATTATTTTTTCTTGTACTCTCTCTCACTCTCTGCATGCGTTATTGCGTCTGTCAAGCTAACGTGTTGCCATGGCAACGACGCGCGCGTTTGGCGGGAAACGACAGCCACATATCACTCCTCGCGTTAATACATTCCGAACTAGTACCCACACAATCAGGAGAAGCCGGCTGTAAATGCCCGTCAAGTGAGAGACACAGACAGCTGTTATAACCACAGCTTCATCAGTAACGAAACGCAGCGGATGTTAGCGCCGGGACTCGAACCAGCTGCCGTGGTATTCCGTGCCCCGGCTCATGCAGTTAGAATATGGGACGGTTGCATTTGGTACAGCGATCAGTCGGAACTGTTAGTAGCAAAGATGTTCGGATAGGAATGGGCGGGAAAAACAAAATGTTGTGTTGGACTCACCCGGCACTCGGAGGAGAACTGATTATTGCTCCTTGGTCGATATAAATTCCTCCAAACAGCTGATGTTGTGTTCGACGTATCGCGGGACGATGAAAGAAACTTGCGCGCACCGAACACGCCGCGCGCGCAGACGAGCTCCGAGTGGCGAGCGATCTTTTTCGATATTACTCAGAATGCAGTGTTACTAGAGCCAGAATCGAATGACCTTGCATGTTCCTTAACCCTTTCTCAATGTTGAAAATGTGCGGTGAAGTGAGGGGGGGGGAACCAGAACCCTGGGGGAGGGGTGGGGGCAGACGGGCGAGGGAAACGGAGGGGAAACCGACAGAAAGAGACAGAATACAACCAGCGAGACTTTGCTTTTTTATTTTTATTATGAGCTGCTTTGGCTGCGGAGACACAAAAAAAATATATTAACAGCAGCTCTCCTGCAAATAAAAAATGTAGCTTACCTTTTTTCCTTATTTCTGACTGATCCTGATTCGAAAAACATCGAGTGTTATCACAATTTTTATTAACCCCTTCCAATAATACATTATCAGTACGTAAGATGAGCATATGGTTGAAACACAATTTAATTGCCTTAAGCGTAGACGATTTCTGACTAAAAACCGGCGCTTAGTATTACTGTAGTTGTCTGCCTGGGTTCGATCCCTATGCATCACATTTCAGACGCGCTTCAAATATAACTTCTCGTTAGTAAAATGGCTTCGTGTGTCACTTTAGTATGCTAAAACGATTAAAAGATTAACAGTTATTGCTAAAGATGACATACTAGAGAGCTTTCCATTTAAACCATACTAAATTTTCAATTACCAAATAAAAATATTAGCCGATTGGAACAAGGCTTTAGCTGACGAGTTCACCGTCATTGAATAAACAACCATTAAGACTACAAATACCTGTAGCTAGTATGCGTTCTCGACTACAGAAAAAAAGTTATGCTTAGGTTTGATGTTACAAGTGAGTTAAAATTGGCACCAACTCTTCTTACAAGCACTGTTTTTGTGTGAATAATATTTCTAACATTCCAAAAATACTCATTTTTATACTAATCTAAGCCATAACATGTCCCCAGTATAGTACGAAACAAGTTTTGAAAGTTGAATTCGCGAGTAATTTCAAGAAAATTTTTTACTGAAATTATACTGAGAATGTTTCTCAAAATCAAAGAGTAAAAAAATTTTTATAAAGTTTCTTCCAGTTGAAATACGAAGCTTTATTCAGCATGAATGTAACGTAATTTTTCAGTCATGAGTGTGTAAAACCCAATTCAAAATAAACCGAATAAGAAGATAATAACTATGGTTTTCACGAAATACGACTTTTAAGGGCGCTGCCTATCCGCCCGTGAGAAGCTCAGTAGCGACGGAGCTGTAAGGTCGACCTTGAAGCGCGCATCAATTGCCTCGTCGCCTCAACCATACAAGCGCTGAACTAGCGTGCAAGCTTCCCGCCGAACGGTTTTTACTATGGAACACTAAGCGGTGACCATATAATTTTATTGGTGGAAAGTCTGCAAGTAAGGTCAGTGCAGGTCACATTCTGAGTTTCACACACATCCGGTTAGTACATTTTGAATTACGGAAGTCTGAAAAGGCCGTTTTAGCCATGCTGGAGGGCTTAGAAACAATGTTTTAATGAGCATGGCGTCTTAACAATGAGGTTCCGACCTTGTCTGAAGTTTGTTTTCTTTTCGTAAGTTGGCAAAATGGACACAGGTGTAATATTTTCCTAGAAAAAAACCTGTTTACGAACACACTGCAATGCATTTGAAGAGTGGGGTAGGCGGCCGCCTTAAGCAGTTATACAGTCGAAGCTTTAGCGTTTAGTTCCTGATTACGAGAAAAATGTGCCACTATTATTGTTCGCAAGTGAAATACTAATTTATTATTCTGTAACCCAATTGTACAACGTTGAATTTTGTTCTTATACTTTACTTGAGGCATATTCCTAACATGGAAAATGTTAAACTTTTATATTTTTTGTATCGTGACGAAATCACATTCCAGAGGGCATGTGGACAAATACAAAACGGAGACCAACCGATTTACTAAAATGAACTTATTGACCCAGAAATTATACCACTTAGGCTACTTCAGTTTATGTGTTAGAGAACACGTCGAAACAGTTTTGATTTAAAAAAATTTTTTTTTAAAGAAAATTGTGCAAATTTCAGCAATCAAAAAATACTTCGTTGGGCCAGTTTATAATTTTTTGAAGTAGTCCATGACAAATATATTCAGTGTGAATAATATTATTTGTATAGGTTTACTGGTTTTCATTATTTGCTTGGCCTCACATGTGGAAATAGTGCCGGAAGATGCCGCTGTTCAGCGGGTTTTCTCGGGATCTTCCGTTTCCCCCGCCCTTTAATTCCGGCGCTGCTCCATACTCACGTCAAAGACCCGGACGTTAAGCGCTGACCAAAATCTCTTCACTTCACGTATGGTTGGGTACTGTCTGCGTCTCGGCGACACACAAGCTGTATTCAATGACAGGAATTAGGAGGGAAATTAGCCATGACCTACGTTAATGAACCATCCCGCATTTGCCTGGAGCAAGTTCGGAAAATCAAGGAAAATCAGGATGGCCGAAGACGGGTCCTCCCGAATGCGAGTCCAACGTTTTACCTTTGCACCATCTTGCTCTGTCACTATCACACACAAACATAAAATAATAAGCAGGATGTTGTAAAATTGCATGTCAGTATTTTTGGGTAACATTTGTCTCATCTAGAGGAATAAACAATGTTATATGAAGACAGGTTCGATTGTACACCGTTTCTGCACTACTAATTACATGACGGTCAATGCATAGCGCGGGTGTTGGACGCTCCCTAGAAGTAGCTAAGCCAATAATATAACTATAGCAGAATACATGCCAATTTCACTGTGTTAGCGAGCAGCTAATAAACAGCTGCTGTCTGCATGATTTCACGTATGAGTAGTCCAGTTCCAAGACTGTCCTTGTCCATCACCACGGAAAAATGAGTTCTGAACAGGTTTGTGTAGCTTTTAAACGTGTGCTGAAGTTGACGTGACGATAGTTTCCAAAACACGCATTTTTCAATAACAGATACACTTTCTTTGAAAAACTGTCAAAAACGGGCTTGCAAATCAGTTTTTCGCTATTTGCTCAGTTTTAGTGACAGTGGACAAGAAGAGTTTTGGAATTGGACTACTCATATATTCTTTGACGCTTGCCTACAGGTCAGTGAACACGCTAATTTTTCCGGCCTCTTAGCAATAACACGATCCAACCAGTAGTGTGTGTGAACTGTAGCACAGAAATAAATAAATAGCGTATGGGGAGGGTGCCAGAGGGCAGGGTACCGAACCCCGAGCGCAGATTTTTGACAGGACCACCGTACCCACGTGAGTGTCTGCATATCCTGTTGGATGACATGAAATGAAGCCCTACAATGGAGAAGTGACGGAACGAGAAAGGCGTGGAAAAAGTGAGATCTCCGAGAAAACCAGTTGACCAACGACAATGTCCGCCACATTTCCCACGTGCGTAAAATCCGCGTCGAACCCGGATCGCCTTGGTGGGAGCCGAGAGATCTGACCGGTCGGACACCGCGGATCCTGTAGTACAGAAATGGCGCCTTTTCGGACCTATATATGTAATCGATTTAGGATTGTTTCAACAAAATATTGACATGCAAATTTGCAACAATCTGTATTATTTGCGGGCACCGTTAATGATGGGGTATACACGACATAAAAGTGTATCGCAATGACACATACACCTACTACTGTAGTGAGGAGCTAAATGAAGCGAGTATAGAAAAACAACGGAATGCAGGAGATGGAAGAAACTGGAGTGCCCCAAGAAAATCAGCTCTCCAGAAGCAACCCAACGGGAAATAGAACTCGTATAACCGAGGCAGTAGACCAATGTTCTGCCCACTGCATCATCGCGGCCTGTTTGCCTATCTCAGATCAAGTAGGCATTTAGCTGCCCTGAAATCAGAACTATTTAAAGCCACTTATTTGTAAGGTCAAGTGATATTTAACGTATTGTAAACTAAGTCAGCGTAGCTAAGTAAAGCAGCCTCAACGTTTTCGAAAAAAAAAAAAAAGAAAAAAAGAAACAGAAGCCAAAGTCAAGATGACTGTTTGCCGAGAACCATTATGAATGTATCGTGATTTGTTTGTTATTATGCAAAGTGCTCATTTATAAGTATCCTTTTATTACATAGTATGGGGCCGCGAACCACTCGGCTCCCACCAAGGCGATCCGGGTTCGATCCTCTGCGGATTCAGCCCGGATTTTTCGCATGTGGAAAATGTAGCGGACACTGCCGATGGCCGGCGGGTTTTCCCTGGGATATCCCGTTTCCCCCGCCTTTCTCATTCCGTCACTTCTCCATTGTAAGGCTCCATTTCATGCCATCCATCAGGATATGCGGAAGCCTACGGGCGTCCAGTCAAAAATCTGCGCCCGGGGTACGATACCCTGCCCTTGGGTACCCTACCCATACGTTATTTATTTATTACATAGTATCATGTCCCACGTAAAAGGGTACTCGGCAAAACTGGCACATGTCTTCGACTGTTAGCAGTATTCGTATCAGAACAAGTTTCTTCAAAACATGAAAAATCAAGTATCTCTACGCATTAAAGGCTCAGAAGTGACGGCGCTATAAGGACGACCTTAAAGTGGTAGATGCCACATCGCCACAGCAACCCAAGGACTGAACTAGCGTTCAAGATTCCCGCCATATAATGTTATTGGTGGGAAGTCTGTAGCTAAGTTCAGTGATCTATTCTGAGTTTCGCATTCATACGGTAAGTAAATTTTGATGTAAGGAAGTCTGAAGATGCCTTATGTTGGAGGGCTTAAAACAGTGTTTTAGTGAGCCATGACTTAACAATGACAGTCCGCCCTTGTCCGAAGTATGTGTATTTTTGTGCATTGGTACAATTGACACGAGGGGAATAGTTGAGTTAGAAAAATGTGTTTACGAGTGTACTGCAAATCATTTAAAGCAAATGACAACGCATTTGAAACTGTTCAAATGCATATTTTAAAATTTTTTATTGAAGGAGTTTTCATTGTTTAGTTACTTCACATGAAATAAAAATATGAACTCATGAAATCAACAGAAAAATAATTTTTGTACTTTTTGTAAACATAATTATGAATATTTTAACATATACTAATATTATACTGAATGTGCCAGTAAATTAAATTTTGTCAGTGGTATGCACGTCTTCAACTGTTTCTTGCATTCTCAGTAATCGGACTTTTCGTTCGCCTTCTATGAATATTTAATGTCTGGTTACTTTCACTTTGGACTTTATAATACAGTTTAATATATAAATAATCAAATGCAAACCTTTTAGTCATCAGTGTTCGTAAATAGCTTTATGGTGCACGGGTCGACATGGTTTTACATAAATACAGTTTAAATGGTAGTGATAGCGTATAAAGATTTTCAAGAGCACCTGTTGAATGTAGATCCTGTAAAAAAAGTAAGAACACACCCGAATATCCACATTTGTCACCCCGTATTCAAGTATACCCTATACCCTACCTACAACCAATTCCTGTCTCTGACCAATTAATCCTACAGTTTACCGACGCTGTCCAACACGCCGCCAGTGCTGGAGATGTCGAACTACACCATAGCCAACCAACACCAACTCATCACCCTCTGCGCTCACCGCAACTACTTCTACCCGGTCACCTACCGACAGTCTACGAACCATCCAATCAAGAAAATGAAGAACTCCTTCAACGCTTCTTCTACTACGACTTACTACTTATCACTTCTCCTTATTTCCTAAGAAGAATGTTTAGTTTCACTCGTCACCACCTTCCATGCGTTTCGCCTGACATAGAGGGTGGACTTCTTCACACTGTACAATCTTCTTCTGCAATTTTTCTCCATCCACCGTCACACCCGACGAGAATGGGACTTCTCGTCCGACGTAATTTTGGGGGCGATGTTACGGTGTCACAATCCCGCGGCGTCGGTGGCGTCGCAGGAAGGCAGTAAGTGGGTGCTGGGTAATCAACAAGTTACCAAAAAGAAGCGGATTGCGGCAACAGAGGTGTCCCAGGAATCCGATGACTTGAGGAGTTAAGTGGATATTACCATTTACCCTGGATTCAGCAGGTAATGCTCCGCCCCTGGGCATAGCTGGGAGTCAATCAGATGGCAGTATTTTGACGGCCTGATGGGGGTACGAGTAATGGTATAGACATCGACCTAGCTACCGAGGGAGAGTTGGAGAAGAGAGTCGGCTAGAGAGTCTTCTGCTCCGGCGGCGACCACACCTAGGAACTGTGGGTTCTAGTCTAGTTGCGACCCTCTGACTAGAGCGAGCACCGGCGGTGAAGGACTTCTTCTCTACCTTCAATGGCAGTACGAGCGGTGAGTCTCCTGTTGGTTTAGGGAAGGAGAGCGTTCCTTTACCTATTTCCTGTCTCGTCTTATCCTAACCCGTCCCCATGCTTCTGTTTATGTATTACTGCTGTTATTTCCTTGTAACTTCTACAACTAATAAACTCTATTACCTTTCATCTCTAGCTTATTTATCATCCCATTCCCGGATAAACTACAGAATGCCACGCTTGAACAGTCGTTGACCGGGATTACGACGACTTCACGTTTCACTCACGGGGCACTTTCACTTTCATGTAAGCAGGGGACACCTTGACGAACACATTAAAACGGGAGCTATCACGATTGCATCACTTTATACTTAACGTTTACTTTCACGTAACAAAAAGCTTTCCAACGTCAATCTTTTTAGTTAAAATGATACGTGAAGGAAGAACCCGTGATCTTCTCGGCCAATCACATTTATGATGTATTACTGTCTTCTGTATATTTTTCCGTGTATCTTTGCCTGTACTTATCGCGTATATTTTTTGATACATAATTTAAGGTTAGGTATAATAGTAAAGGTAACTTTGATTAGTTTTAGAAAGTTTTCATAAAACTTTCTACGCTTTAACGCGAAACAATAATTAATTGGTTTAACGACGCTGTATTTAAACTGTTTATTTCCATGCTAAATTTGAAAATAAGGAAGGAATAGTAATACTAGTGATTGTACTAAAGTTGCTATAAAAATTAAATTGTTACAAAAGGAGACTTTTTCTAGCCCCAACTAGTGGTTATGTTTTAAAAGTCTGATTTTATAGAATTCAATTGTCATTTTGTAAAACTTTCTTTTTTTGGATAATTTCAGTTTCCTCATTTATATGAAACTTTCAAATAAACAACACTATGCTTAAAATGAAAAAAATCTGAGTCACACCTGCAATGTAACCTACACTTGCTTTAAACGAGTGTCGTGTGGATCTTTTTCTTTGGAACTTACTATAAATAAATCTACAAAGTGATAAGTGAAAGCGAAGTCATCGTAATCCCGCTCTTACGGCGGTTACACAATTGAAAGCTTTAGCATTTGGCTTTAACATTCGATTTAACGATAGCTGTCAATACATGGCCTCTTATGGAGTCGTACACAACGGCGCCCGCAAGGTTAAAGTCAAGCAACCTTGACTTTGCTTCTCCGATAAATTGAAAACCTAAAGTCAAAATCAAGATGGCCGTTCACAAACTACCCAGCCGATATGTATTTTAAGATGAAAAGTGTTTATTTTTAGGCACTGTTTTTCTTTACTGTACTGAGATTTCACGAACAGTGTAACAGGTGTATCTTAAATGTACCAGGAAAATCTTGTAAAGTTAAATTCATAAACGAACTATAACTTTCGACAATAGATGGAGCAGCTGGTTTTCTGCAAAATAAGAAAAAAGTATGGAAAATTATTTTAATAATTGGTCTTATTTTCGGAATATTTATGTGACGTGCTTTTATATAAAATTATGTATTGCACAATATTTCCGTTTCGAAAAATAATTCTAAATTCTTCTTCAACGGTCGTTACTATAACTAAGGTTACTTATACTGCAGGTTGGAAACTAAACGTGTTTCTTATGGGAGATTATGGCAGAAAGAAAATTCTGCCGTTAGTCGCGTTGTAATCGTTAACGAATGTAGTAAAATGCGAAACCATGGCAACATTACATTTGACTTGAATTGACAGAGAGAGGAGTCATTTTATTATAAAGTGGAAAACCAACCAATTTCGGATTTTACATTATCAAATTCATGTAACTTTACATTGATGAAATCTCTGTGATCGGTCAACTTACAGCTCTTACCGAAACCAGCACTCAAGCGGCAGAAATTATCCTTGTGACAAACTTTGAACATTGATATTTCTAACTTGTAGTAGAATAAACCTTACTTTAACTTTACGCCTGTATTGTGTATTGACTATATATGTAAAGTTAATGAAATGCAAAGTCAATTGTTGAAAGTATTTAATAGTGTATAGGCTTTAACGGCCTCGCCTACCACGACTTAAAACTCGCTGCAGCATGTTCGTAAATACGTTTTTTACGCAACTATTCCACTTATGTCATTGTGTCAATGTAATAAAAGAAAATATACTTCAAGCGATGATAGAAGGATGGTTTCAAAGCATCACGTCGATTAGAAAAAATATTTCGGAGCCCCTCAAAATGGCTAACAATAGCTCCTTTATTATTATGATATATCTGAAAAACTACTCACGGGATTCGTATGAAACTACTCTAGAAACATGCATTGGACTTTGCTTAAACCTTTTCTACCAATAAAAATATGGGGGTCGCCACTGAAAGTGTTAGTGAGTGATCTACGATGCCACTGCACGACGTTTCAGCGTCTCGCGTTAGAGGCGACAGCACACCAGATGAGCCGGTCATCATCGCCCTTGGCGCCGTGCCTGACTCATACAAACACACGACGAGTGCTCGTGTTCGCAGTGAGCTAGGAGGCTACGTTTTCACGTCCAACCAAGGACTTTGTACTCAGGACTGGCGCGACTCTGACATACGAACACTTAGCTGGCGTCGCGGGAACTAAACGCAACGCGATAGCGAAGTACATTCGCTCTTTGTTCGCCTCGGCGTGACATCACGTGTAACTGGACGAAACGAAGATCAAGGTAGTGGAATTTTTTTATAATAATATAGCCTAATACAAACATAGTCACATACTAAAGACTGGAAAAATTTGCGGGTTCACTGACCTGTAAGCTAGCCTGCAAGAATATATGTGAACTGAAGCAGACAGCAGACTCTCATTAGCTGCTTGCTGTTATTGTGATATAGGTCTATATTATTGGCTCAGAGACTTCAGGAGGTGTCAAATAAGTCAAAGGCATTACGAAAGTCACACTAACATACAGTTTTTGGAATTCTAGCTTGTGTCCAAAAGAAAACGTGAATTTTTCGTGTCCCTACACAACTGTATTCTTAGCAGTTTTAAAATGTTTTAACTACATGTAAAATTTCTAATTAAAACTCATAAAACTCTTTTCCAACACGGTAACAAAAATGTTTTCGTTTTGTGCATTGTTGTAATTTACCGAAAACAAACGAATGACTTCGGTTTTATCGATTTTTCTCTGTCAGCTTACCCGTCGTCAGCGGTGGCAATTAGTGTTTTTCATATAGTGTGACATTAAAGTTCAATTTTTGTACACAGTTGTTAGCAAGTAATCAAGCTAAATCAGAGGAATGACCAAGCACGCATAGTAGGGCATTAAAGTACAAAATTCTGGACTGCAGACAGAAACCTAACAGGTCGAGTCTACCCTACGTGCAGACGATTGGAATGGATCTCAGGACCTACAGGACCATAGCTCAGATGTACAACACACGATTACTTACGTTCAAGGAAACGCATGGAGTTTATTAGTGTGTGTTTGCCTCTTTCAACATATTACAAATAACAAAGAGAGCGGAAGTGTTTTTACAGTTAATATTGTCCAGCAAACATAACTGGACAAAGAGTGCATATTTTGTCGAAATGAATTCTAAACCTATAACCGTTTTTCTAATGCCTTTTATAAAAAAATGTAATTTTTTTTTAGTTTTTCGCACATTGTCTGTAAAAACTTGTACTAAAAATATTGCGAAACTAAACAAATCCAACATCACTAGAATTTAGTTCTTACGGTTCGCTTATTATTTTGAAAAATTTGGTTACATCGGAAAGATTAATCGATGTTAACGTCCTATATTACATTTTGTTTCGATATTAACACTTTACGTTTGATGGTTAATTGCG
Organism: Medauroidea extradentata; assembly: GCA_003012365.1. NCBI lineage: Eukaryota > Metazoa > Arthropoda > Insecta > Phasmatodea > Phasmatidae > Medauroidea > Medauroidea extradentata. The sequence goes on from PNEQ01112688.1 coordinate 34,460, forward strand.
GTGTAAAGGTAAAAAGTTGAGGGATTGAAAATAAAAGCGGTGGGGAAGGGGGAGGGGCAGGATGCTTCCAACCAAACTAAAATTTATATTTCACATTAAAACGTCACTAACGTACTTGGTTCAAACATAGGATCACCGCCTCGTAAAATGGCGTTCAAAACACCAACGCCAAAGATATAAATGAAAAGTAAAAATAACGGACCACAGCATCAGCACGAAAAAAAAAACGGTAACAACGTGCAACAATATACACTCCGTGCCAAATAACTAGTGCGGACACACGATTTTCGTTAAGATATACATAAACATGTTTCGCTTTTTAAAATTATATTTTGACACTTTCCGAATTGCAGGGCATTCAAGTGGTCAAATATATTTTATATATTTTCAGTATAGTTTACACTTATATGGTATTTTATCATGTAAGTAGGGGCCTATAGTACTGTGAGAAATCTGTAAACTGGCAACACATAATTTTTTAAAACAATTTATTGGGAAATAATGAGAATTTTCTTTTCTTATACTTAGTATATATATATATATATATATATATATATATATATATATATATATATATTTGCTTTTTGAAATTCAAAAATAAAAATTGCATTACATTTTTAAAGTATATATGCATCTTACAGTTACTTTTAAAGACACCAGTATACTACAAAATGTTCATGACAATTTATTAAGGGGTTTGAATGTAGTTACATTTAAGATTGTTATGATTAAATATGAAGCAAGAGTAGTAGCCTGACTGAAGACGAACGAATTGTTGGATTCCAGGGAAATTTCTTTATGAAACTCTGTTCACACGAACCACTTCAGCTAGTGGATACGATCGTTGCTAATAATTAGGACTGCTTAATATTTTGTACTAAAATATACATAATTGTGTTTAATAACTGCAGAAAATTATTTTACAGTGGGTTTCATTAAAGTGTTGGCTTTACTTTCACGTGAAGTTACAAATTTGGCATTTGGAAAGTCTTGGTGTATACACGTGATAGGTTAAAGGGGCTAAAGTGCTAAAAGATTCCTTTCCCCCCAAAAAAATTTTGTTAAACATTAAGTAGCCAATATTTGGCCAATCGCATCCTAAGTGTTTGGAAATTATTTGATCTGAGGTGATCTAAGTACATTTTCTTTGTGTCGTACTCGTTGGTTTACCATTTTTAAGAGGGCGTCGTAGATAAATAAACGCTAAATTCTTCGACTGAGATCTACACGATTCTGAAAGTCAACACAGAAAACTGCCAAACAAGAATACTAACTTTATGAGCAAGCATTTGCCTAGAATGATGCATTTGGTAAGCATGATCTGTTGCGCTGCAATTAAATGTACGAGATTTTGGCGTCAGAGATTGTTCTTCAGATATACGTTAATCGAAAAAAATTTTTCTCTGAAATTCGGCAAGAATTGTCTAGGGTTGCTGTTTTATTTTTTTTTATTTTTGCGAATTGGCTTCGAGAAACCTACAATTCTGAACTGATGCTTTTAAGGCTGAATTATGTACCATGCACTCTTTATGTTAAGTAATATTTAAACACACATACGTTTGAGATGGCTTGTATTCTAAACAATTCATACAAGACATTGCCCCACTCCCCAAATAAAATAATACGTTGCTAAATTCGCCACTCGTGCATACTCGTAAAATTATCTTTGAAACGTATGCGACGTAAGGTTGCCGTCGTGAAAAGAACTACACTGCAAACAGTAAGAGTGTTATTTAAGAATTGGCTGCCGAGATCGCTGGCTGTAAGAAGCACAACCACCCCACCTCTAGCCGCAGTAGCGTAGGTCAGGAGAGCCACTTTTTATTTTTATTTTTAAAACGTGTGGTGTGTGAAACGACTTCTTTTTTTAACTCTATTTTCCTTCGCTCGAGAGTGCGTTTTATTTTTCGCATTTGCAAAGCGCCGACACTCTTTTATCCGACTTGCAAAAAAAGATTGGTATGTCATGGCACCTTTTTTTTAACTGGCTCCGCTTGTAAAAGTTGGACGGCCCAAGTTCATGTGTGAACAAACAGCAGATAAAAAATCCGCGCGATACAAACTACTTTCGGCGACATGTATTAGGTAAGCGGTATTTTAAAATATATTTTACTGAACGCAACAGACACTGACATTGTCAATTCACTAGATAATATCTTTGAAACATTAG
>PNEQ01112688.1:36729-106961 GCA_003012365.1 Medauroidea extradentata
TATATATATATATATATATATATATATATATATATATATATATATATATATATATATATTTATATATATATATAAATTTGGTTAGCTTAAAACTATTTTATCAACAAATTTATCAACATTATTAACGTATTGCAAGTATATATCACAAATTTGTTTATTTTTTAAATTAAGTTACATATAATTTGATGTCAGTGTTGAATAAAAAAAAAGTATTTTTCTAAATTTTTAATTTTATGAACTTTTATACAGATGTTTTGTGTGTATATATATATATATATATATATATATATATATATATATATATATATATATATATATATACAACAAAAACTATTTTTTTTGTAAGAAACTGGGTTTAAACTATTTCGTCAGCTAACCTGTCTTTGAGAACGTTATTGAGGTATAATTTTCTATATGCATCTGATATGATTTATCAAATTGTGAAACAAACTCGAGGCAGTAAATGAGGGGAAATAGGCAGTTCAATCTAGGTTTTTGTTTAGTTTCATTGAGACTGTAAATGAGGCGGCTGGGAGCGTACCTGTGGATGTACCTCGGGCAGGTTGCGAATACACGCCTTGCAACTAGCCGGGGGCGCGCGCGCGCACCTAACTGACCTGACTGGCGGCCGAGAAAAAAACGACGAAATAAAAACACGCACTCTCACACCCAGCCTTGAACAGTCGGCCAACAGCGGTTCTTGCTATCGGTCAGTAACCGCCACAGCTACAGCGTGTGACCGCACTTAGGCCCCTCCTCCTGCGTTCCTAGTCCCAGTCCTCGCGTCATGCATAGTAGGTATTTTTTAAATTGTTCTTTGAATCTCGTTCTCATCGTGGTCATTAGAAACGGTTACACACAACTTATACAATTACAAGAACTGTGAGAGGAATCTGCCATGGCCATTTTTAAAGAATTCCTTTTATTGGGCTTTACGCCTTGTCGACGGATAGGTAATTAGAGATGAACGCACACAACTTATAGCACAAATAAAGAAACTGTGGGAGGAATCGGCCATGGCCTTTTTAAAGAATTAATTTTATTTTATTGGGATTAACGTCTCGTCCATATCGAGGTCACTAGAAACGAATACACACAGCTTATCTCACAATTACGTGAATTGTGAGAGGAATCGGCCATGGCCTTATTTAACTAATTTTTTGGGCTATACGCCTCGTCGACAGCGGGGTCATTACAGGATACCGTAAACATTTGTGGGTTCATTGACCTGTAGGCTGACGTCCAATAACATCCAAGGTTCAATCAAGAAGACGCCAACCGCTCGTTGGCTGCTCGCTGACACAGTGATACCACGTGATCGGGTTTGGATTTAGTCGCTTCTTTATTATTTTCTCAGTGGTTTACAGCATGTGTCAAATAGGCTTAAGTCAAGGAACAATTGCATAAGTGAAACGAACTTAAAAATAATTGTTTGTATTCCAGTTTGTGCCCACAAGAAAACACGAGTTACTTTTAGGTCCTTATACAGTACAGACGGTTGTATAAAACCTATAAAACAGGTACAGGAGCAGGGAGAGGAATTGGCCATGGTACATAATTCAACACTAAAAACATGAATCTATAACTGCAAGTTTCTTGAAGCCAATTTGCGAAAATTAAATAATAGCAAACTCAAACAATAGTTTTAGCCAACGTTTTAAACAGAATTGTTTCCAGTGTTGCGAACTTCTGAGGCACAATCTCTGATGCCGGAACCTCATGCATTTAACTGCGGCGCAAGAGATCACGCGTAACGAATTAGTAATTCTGGATAAATATTTACTCATGAAGTTGGCAAATACCATTATCTAGGATTGTCATTGAGTATTTTATTCATATAGGCTTCGAATAAAGCGTATAATTCAATTGACGTTTTCAGCGTTTATTTATCTGCCACGCACTCTTAATGACCATTCCAGAATTCACCTGTACCGACTTCGAGAAACTAAGGGTAACTGAAATCAGGATGGTCGGGGCTGGGATTCGCACCTGGAATGCGATTACAGCGTGTTATCAATGCATCGCTTAAGTCGATTACATGCATATATTCCTCACCTTCTCTCATGACGGAAATTAAGACACTGCGAACTCTGCAAATTAACATTTTGAACAGAGAATTTATTTGTATTATAAAAAAATTTTAACTACGCATATTACAAAATATAATTCTACTACGAAAGTGTAATAAGTTCTAACAATCAGTTTATCTTAAATTAAATTTTTTTCTTCGTTATATCATGTTTGTACCGTCAATAAACTATAATTCCCCCGAAGAATTATTGTTCGTTTATTATTATTCATATGAAATTGTTTTAGGCCTATCTCCCATGTCGATTTTGAAACTTAATATTTCTGTGATACGATTTATTGTAGTTTCATGGATTAGCCTACGTAGTTTTACTGAATTTTCCAAAAAGAAAGAATTTTTCTGCCAATTTATAACGAGATTAAATTAAATATTACTAAGCCCCGGTAGTTTTCGCGAAAATATTTTTGCATCATTTGGTTTCAGTGGCTTACGTGCGCACCTGCATCTCTACTTTGTGGTCAGTGACTGGATGCCTTAACACCCAGCGTGTGGAGGTTAAACCCGCAAATCACAGACGTATTGTGTCACAGTTATCCATGTACTGATTGGCACAGTCAAATGAATAATGACTCAGCACAAAAACACTCTGCCAATAATCATGAAGTTGAGCTGCAGGTGTACACGTAAGACACTGAAAAAAAGTGGGGCAAAAATCTTTTCGCGGAAACTACCGGGGTCTAAGTATTATGTTTAAGGAGAGGATGGTTGGGTCCTAGAAGTGTTGTTCGAATTCCTATCACGTCACAGAAAATCCGCGGTTGCAAATTTAAATCACGTACGGTATTATTTACAAAACATTTTCGGGTATTTACGTTCACATGTTTTAATATCTACCTCGTGTGCAGTACAAATACGGTACTACAGCATTAACGTGTAGCTAAGTCCCAACAGGTCATCCAAATGAAGCTGGACTGGACCAGTTGCGGTTTAATTATTATTTTAATATTTCAATTTTATGTCTATACTGTAGTGGGCAGAAAATTGAATAAGCTCAAGTTCCACACTTTTCCTTTAATAATTTGAAATAAGTAAAATAATAAAGAAGTAGAGTATGTAGGTTGAAGACCAAAGTTAAGAATGTGAAAAAAATCCGATGAACAGCGGAATTTGTTTAGGTTGCTACAGTAGTTCGGTGCTCTGCCGGTAGGAGAGACGACGGCAAAGTGAATAAGTATTTGTTATGCGAGCGCTGGCTCGAGCACTGATCTTACTCAACCGATGTCTTGTTAACCGCTCGAGGGCAATGACTCCCGACAAGACTATGTACGTGAGAGAGAGAAGAGAAGAGAGCGTGTGTGTGTGACGTATATCTGCTCCTTGAGCTTATCACGACGCGTCGCAGCTGCAAATTTAGCTTACCCGATAAAGCGTTCACACTATTCTTTACAAACGTTTCACAGATATCGCCTGTTCGCTGTAAAATGAACACTCTTTGAAGACCGTCTTGTTTAAAATAATGTTTCTTTGTGCACTCAAACGTTAACTTTTAGCACGGTACACTCCATACAATTTGAGTTTATATTAAGGTCGCTCTGCACCGGAAAACTAGTAAATTTTATAATTGTGCCAAACAGTCTACAACTCTTACATATTGCATTAATAATAATGCCCATCAAATAAAATATTTTTCAGTTATGTAGTTTTCGTACAAGCGTATGTCAAAGTATTTTCGCCACATAACCACAGTACAAACTGTTACAAACGTCACGAATGAAATAATTTATAGTGAAAGTATATATATTAAGCTACACAATGACACCTTTATAATTTCACGTAAAATTGGTTGGTATCGAAAAATCAGTTAATGTACTGTACCTAAATTTCTACATATATTTGGGTATATGTATTTTTTAAAAAATAATTTTTACGTGAAACAACAAAAGTGACATTCTTTAGCTTAATACGTTTACTTTCACTCAAAGTTATTTCACTCGTACCGTTTGGACAGTTTTTACTTTGGGTAAGTAAAAAATAAAAATATTCAAATCTTTACTTTGGCATGCACTCGCAACAAAACCATGGAACCTAAAACTATTTTATTTGTTGTAAATCACCATTAATTAATAAAATGTATAAGAGTTAGACAGTGTTTGGTATAGTTACAAAATTACGAATTTTTTGGTGCAGAGCTCGCTTAAGAAGTTGCAGATAAATGTAAGACTCCTGTAAAGTAACTAGTGCTTACATCATCGCAGACCACCTATACAGTTTTTTTCGATTGCTTAGTATAGACTTTCTGTAATATGCATTTTATGAACAGTCATATTTATAACTGTTCTTTACTCGAAATACTTTCGACGAGATTCAACAAAGTGTCTTTTACATAAAAAGTTGTGCATCACGTTGACGTATCACTCGACGTTTTTAAGTATATGTCTATTAAACACTATTTTGTAATATTAAGAGGCAATGTCAACTTTTTCTTATTTGTTAAAATCATTCATTTTCGTATAGTAAAAAATGTGTGACGAAATACCAGCAATGTCTCTTTCTATGAACACTACGTTATACGATGTGTGTATTTGTGACTAATTTGGTACTTGAAGTCATTAAACCTTCACTAAACATAGATATAATTATTTACTTAAGTTTTGAAGAAGCTTATGTGTTTCATAATTACCCTTTAATATTTGGCAAACAAATTGCGTAACTTGCTAATTCCCTACTATATTTTTTTCAAATAAATGTTGCCAAATTTTTAATCACGAATAAATTAAAAAAATAATTCAGCATCCTTAATGAAACAATGTCTTAAGAGTTTGAGTTTAAGAAAATTTTTCCACGTATACATACAGAGTAAACCACGAGGAGTTAACTTAACTCACAGAGCTAATTACTTACAACGTCTGGATGAAAATATATCATATAGCCTGCATGTAGGTCTATGATTAAATGAAAATAGTTAGTTTTACCGCTATGTTTACTTTTAAGAAGGGGTAGATTTCACACAGTATGACGTACCCAGTCAGCTCAGTTCTCGAGACACTTGACTGGAGTGCTTTCTGCGACTGTTGATGCTCATATACAAACAATACAGTCTGATAAAACATCATAAAACACCACTGGATCACTTCTGCAATGGTCATTAGTTTATTCGTCATGTTTCAGCTGTTTCAAATTACTCTGAAAATACTAAGAATAGTATCCACATGCATATAATATGTTTTGCTCCAGGTGATGTAAGGAATACGTACTGTGTGTGTGACGATAACTTCTCCTGAATCACTTTGAGTATAAGTGAATTTAAATTTTACCACACGACATTATACATAATTATTTACTTCGAAAAGAATATAAAAATGTTGATTAACATTGCTGGTGTGTGCAATGTCACAGGAGTTTTTGCGACGTGATACATTCTTACGTACTGAAATGTGCCGAGTTATAGGTATATTTATTTTCCGTGTACGAATCAAGTTGGCATTACTGTTTGCAAACATTAAGTCCTCATTTGAGCACTTGTCTTCCATCAAAAGGAAATGTGACGATGTCTTAGGCCAATACCGCTTCGGAAGATTTACCTTCTTTCTGGGATTTCTGCGCCTCATATTCGATAAATGATAGTTGCAAAATCTGAGAAGAAAGACAAGATATCGATGCGTGACATCTACTTATCGACCATCAACAATCACAACAGAAACTACGTCTACAAACAGCTTTTTGAGAGGAATTTCAGGCCTCGAAGGTTCACAAGAAGTTATACGTGTGAATGTGTGGAAAACAGAAATGACAACAGTAAAATTAATTTATTTTAGCAATTTTTATACTTGTATTTTTATGTTTTTATGGTTGACCACAGGAGTTATAACCACGATCTAAACACGTTTATATTTACTTCCGACAAAATATCACATCTAACATCAGCAAATGAATCCAGCAAGACTTAAAAACTACCCCAACACTAGCCAACAAATTGAGCAGGCACTCATTTTTCTCGTTACATTGTATAAACGTGTTTAAAATTTTGTTCGCAAATCTTTACAAACGTATTTTGGAATATTTTTTTTTTCAACTCATAAATATTTACAGTTTCTCCCAAGTAAGGTAATTAATATATGGTATAAAATCAGTACTTGAAAAAATTAGCATAACAATTGAGACAAATACGTGTTTTACTTGGGGGTCAGAATCTTGAAGAAAAAAAAACGTATGTTCAGAATGAATTAATGTTCCATTAAAATGTGTCGCTTATCATAGTTTCTTGTAAAACTAGACTGGTGCAATCGACAGAAAGTGAGCGTTAATTTGGGTTACACATATGAAGATTAAAAAAACAATGTTTTAATGCATCTGTTTGCTAGCAATATAGAACGGGAGAGTAAGTAATGGAGGTCTGTTAAAATGGCTTTTTGCAGTTGTGACACAAGCGCGGTAACATCTCCTCAATCTTCATGTAAGAATTAGCATTGCGTCACAAATTCGTTAATACGCCGAATTTTTATGGATTTTTAAAATTAACGTTAAATTATTTAAATTTAATTTTTATATAGAAGATGTAAGCGTGTTATATGAACACCTGAGTGCTGTAAGATTTTAAGTAACGTGCGAATTGTGTTAGGGAAGAGGGGAAACTCCGTAATGGCTGACATAATACTAGTAAAGGAGCTTGTTTACTAAAGTTCCTTGTTCCCACTGCACGCACGTATTTAACCTAGCTAGATTTTGTATGCTGTGATGATGTCGCGTATGTTTTACTTATTATAAATCAGAAGAATTGGTCACCCTTATGTTCGGGATGATGTGATTTAAGAACAACATGCTGAGTTAGAGCAATTTATGTACTAAGTTTTCTTTGTGCATCTTTTAATTCGATTCAGGTGGCCTCGTTCAAAATCTCTGCGTTACACAACCGGTAATTAAAAGAGTCATAATTAAACTCGAGTGCCTCAGGGAAAGTCGTCTGATAGAATCCGACAGTAAAGTTAAATTTGTGAAACAGTTTTTTTCCTCAAGAATATTACGTGTTTCTGTATTAATTGCACACATAGTTGAATTCATTAAAAGTGGTTTCTATTACAACCTTCATTTATACTTTATTGGTCTTTAAACAAGATATATTTGACAAATTTCCAATATCTATTTACAGAATGTTACAAAAAGGTACGGTCAAACTTTCAGAAAACATTTCACACACACAAAGAAAGAAAATATGGGATATGGACATATGTCCGGAAACGCTTAATTACCTTACATCTCGTTAAATGTCAACACAAGTAATGCAGTCCACATTACCTTCCGTGAAGTGACCCACCTGGCGGTGAACCTAGGAAGTAAAGTACATTGTAAAGAACCAATCCATTGGGTATTTGGGACATTTTCTGTACGAAGTGTTATTTACGATGACATTTAACGAGATGTAAGGAATTGAGCTCTACCATGGTAAGTAAGCGTTTCCGCACGTATGTCCATTTCACATATTTTCTTCCTTTGGGCGTGTGGAATGTTTTCTGAAAGTTTGGCCGTACCTTTTTGTAACATTCTGTATATTACATTTGAACGGAAAATTATTTTAAAAGTTGTACACTATCTGAGGATTGTATTAAAGGAAATTATATTTTATGTGGGGTTAAATTTACTACACTTTAAACAACTACTTCGCCATTTATACATTAACTACGTAGATATACGTATGTCCTTTAATTTGGAGAAAAATTGCAATTATTGTAGTAATATTTTTAATTATCTCAAAGCAATAACTGTATAGAATTTTCAAGTTAAGTGATTCTTTTTCATCTAATGGGTTAAACGATTGGAAAACAAAATTAACCGCAACTGCGTCTTACAACTGAATGTACGGTACATACTGAGGGGTACAAGTTAAGATATTAAGATGCATGTTTGTTAAATGATAAGGTGACGCCAGTCCAGCCATAAATATGACGTTAAAGTCGTACAAGGAGACAAATGCTCACTTTTTACGCACTGTGTTTTTCATTTGCTGAAGTGTGTGCAGTTATGACTCTAGAACTTTGCTAACGCAACGACGAAGAAGAAATCGCACGTGATTATGTAAGTAATATAACTATTAATCCTGTTAAATAATGTTAATTATTCTGTTTTTACGACATTGTTTAAAATGTTAGTAATTGAAATTATACTTCGTCTTTCGTGAGAATTCTACAGATGGCAGGTAATATTATTTAACGGCAGAAAATTGTTTATCCCCATGATAAAACGCGTAGTTGTTCATGGTCATTACACGATTTTTTCCTCTGTTTCCGTTCCAAAAGTATATACAATCACAAACAATATATTGAATTCTAATTTTGGGATTTTTTAAAACCAATTGCAGATTTTAGTTTGTTTATAGCAAATAAAAAACTGCGAAACAATTAACACTTTTTGTATAGACTTTTACCAATTAACAGTGTACATATGTTAGGTTTTCGTAGCTATATTTTTACTTGCGTTAGGTAGTTGTAATAGAAACCTTCAAAATTATTTGAAAACTATACTTGAAGCTATTCTCTAAAACTGGTGTAGTAAATATAAATTATGTGCTATACAAAGGTTTTTTTTTTCGAAAACCAGTGGCAACATTTGTAATACTACTTTGGCTAATTACATGTTTTTTTTTTTTAGATTAAAAATTTAAAAACAAATTGAAACAAAATGTAAGGAAATTCCACAAAAATCGAGGAATAACGAAAAAAACTTATAATCGAAAACGGCCGACTGAATTATTAATGTAATTTGAATTTTGAGTTAAACTTATATTGAATATATAATTACATGTATATTCTATATTTATCAACCATAATGTACATGTTTTCGAAACGTTGTTAAATCATGAGTTAAAATGTATAACTCCAATACTAGACAGCTGTTGGGCTGGTTGTAGTAATAACAACGAACTAGAGAACTAATGAGTTCTTATCCTTGGTCAGCCTAAAAATACGTCAATTATTCAATATAATTTTTTACACGATGGCGAAAAATTTACAGTGAAACTCCAACATGAAATTACAAGGCACTTTTGCAATACGTAGTACTTTCAATGAATTAATGTACAGTATTGTTAGTTGCCGGTTTAATAGTGATTTCACACCTTTGTTCAGTTATAAATTATATAAGCTGTCAGAAAATTCATCACATACCCGTTCGTAAGATTTCGACTCTTTTGCGATGAAACTATATCAAGCGATCGTTATTGTTACGAAGTTGTGATCTATGTGCAGTGTGTATGAATACGAAAGTTCACAACTGGAAAAGTATAATGTCAGTTCATGTTTAAAAAAAACAGCCATAAATGTTAAATGTCTCAGGAATTAACAGCTTCAACGACAACGTAGTCGTTTGAAAGTGGACGCGCAATAAAATAGCTTCCATATCCATTGTCCCGACCGAATAAAAAAAGGTAAAAAATTGTCAACGAAAGAAAATTAGGTCTACGTTGGTGGAATACTACACTGTATAATAAGTAGGACTAAACTTACCTAGCAAATGGTGACATTCCCAAGCTGGTAAGTGAAATTTATTTCACGTTCCATAATACGTGAAGCAAACACAGTAGTTCGGAAGAATCACACGGCAGTGAAATGTCGTTAACATTTATAAGATATTATTTTCAGTTTACACAAATTGTAAAACTATACAGAATAATTCACATATACAACAGTGAAATGTCTTGAACACGTAACGTAAAACTTATCATACGATATAAGCATAACCTGCTGCATACCTCGTAAACAATAGTTCAGTAGAGTATCCGACATACGCCAGACGAATATGACCAAATAACGAACATTAACTGACTAGTGGTTTGCGGGCTTAGCTAACAACGCATGGCATAGCTGTACGAATTCCACTACCGCCGAAGAATTTCCGATATAATTGAATTGTGTGTAATGTTTTTAAGATAAAAAATTCAGATACGTCCAAGTTTTCTTGTTTTTATTGATAAAGAATTTACTTATACATTTTAAAGGTAATTTTACTACTTAAATGTGCGGTAATTACACCTAACAATTATTGGCATTTTAACCAAAATTTATTTTCCGTTATACGCTATTCATTTGCCGTCGAGTAGTATTTCAGATTACAGTGAAATGATATCTAACAGAAAATAATTACATTCTTTTTGTTTACATTTGACAGGTAGTCAATAGCGTATATTCAAAGAGTTGTACATTGCGTCACAGTTACCGTATTTTACTTACATGCAATTAATTAGGAGAATTCGTTATCCATATTTGCGTTCCCATCTTTGCTAATTTGTTATCTCTTTAGAATATCTTTATGTTCGAAAGTTTAGTCATGTAGCTTAATTATTATACTTGCAGCCACGACTTTGCTTGTCGTTATGTTGCGTGGTTGTCGCGTATGGCTTGACTAGCAGTTATTGGGGTTCTAGCTCTATTTTTGTTCCAGAGCCAAAGGGTTTTCGCGATTTTGTGACTTCGCATCAGTGAAAATGAGATAAAAATATCGATTAAACTTCGTATGGCCTATACTTTTAAAACACAGCTATGAGTAGGCATATGTTAACATCTTAAATTATATCAGGCAAATCTGAAAAGATTATGAAGTCTAAAGTTCAATTTTAATTAATTTTCTAAAATTCAAATCAGCTACATGAATCAATTTTCGTGAATTTTAAAGCCATGCTTCGATAAGAGCTTTGTTCTTTGAATTTAATCATACAGTTGTATATAAAACACCGCGCAAATTTCCCCATGATATTTGTTTATTACGTATGTACTGATATCTTTAACAAGCATGCATGTCAGTTAAAGCATACCCGAACGTTTAGAAAATTTTTTGGTAAATATATTAAATTATAACTGTTATAGTTGTGTTAGTAAATATTTTGTTGTTGTTTCTTTGCAATTTTTTCAAAACAGTGCTTCATACAATATAAAAAAAAATAGATAATGAATAGTAAACTATAAAAATTATTCCCGACGACTGAATACCTTTAACAGCAAACATCACGATAGAAAATTACATGGTACTATTCATGCGTGATTTTTCAACAAGCTATATCTGAAAAACTACTCACGGGATTCGTGTGAAACTACTCTAGAAGTATGTAATGGACTTTGCTTAAAACTTTTCGCCAATTAAAAAGTGTTGTCACTACTGAAAGTGTCAGTCAGGCGAGTAATCTACGATATCACGATATCACTGCACGATGTTTCAGTGTCTTACAGTAGAGACGATACCGCACCAGATGAGCCAGTCAACATCGCCCTTGGCGCCGTGCCTCACTCACACAAACATACGGCCAGTAGGCGGGCGCCTTAATGTTTAGGAAGTTTTTTTACAGTGATGTCCCGTGGGTTACTTGGCATGTCGGCAGACACCTCGCTGTCTTGTGCTTTCTATTCCTGTTTGCATCTCTCATCTCCGCGTCCTTATTCTCCCTGCCTTGCCCTCTTGCTGTGTTCCTGTTCTTCCCTCACCACTTCCGGTCTGGACCAGACAATAATCCACCTTCCATGGGTGTTCCTGCTTTGTCGTGCCACAACCAGGCACAGTTCCATTACTCTCTCTTCCGTCCTAAGCCTAAATATTCTTCTGGCCCGTTTTTGTTTCGTTAGATTTTTACCTGGAAAATGTTTAGTACTCGAGCGTTTCTGTAGGAAGATTAAAGTGTGCCGCTATAAACCCACGAAAATATATGTGCATTACATCTTAAAAAATTGCTGAGATCTTAAGTGAAGTAGGCGAGTTATGCAATTTTTAGACGTAACTTATTTAACTAAGATCGACAAACATCTTCTGCATACGGCCGCTAAGCAGTTTTAGCGTAGATCATGTCGACAAAGACAGACTAAGTATTTTTTGTTCCAGTATAAAACACTCAAGAATACTTCCTATCGCTCTCTGTCTCTCTCGCTCTCTCCTTCTTTCTCACGTCACTTTTTCTGAAAGAATGTTGAAGCTGAGGAATGCAATGTTTCATTTGAGCAGACTCTCTTTTGAAAACAGAGATCAGTCTATTCCTTTAGTTGATTGTCATAGAATATGATCGGATAGTTTGCATGTTATACAGAAGCTCTATAACAAACTGACGTATATAAACTCTAGTTTTATCGCTTTCCGCTATTGTCCACAAAACCTATAATCAAATTAATATGCAGTTTATGTCCGATAGCAGGAATGCGGTGTTGACGATTAAGTTTTGTGTCAGTTTTGTAATCTTAGGAATAGGCCTACACGATTTTAATTTACACATTCTTTCTACTTTAGGTTTAAATTAAATTGCATTTTCTAGACATCTTCAATTTATGCCAATATATGAAACTACCTACTTGATCTACGAATATAACTGTAGTTTTGAGATGGCTAAGCGAATATAATTTTTGGTTTTTAATGTAAAAGAACATTAATCCAAACAAAAGTGACATCAAGTCAAGTCAAGCAAGCAGAGAGATTTCTTTTTAAGTTCCAATTTTTTTGACAACGGCTAATTTTTTTTGTTGAAAATGCTTATGTGTACACTAATATTTAACTTACAAAAGTTGTACAACGCAAAACCAGTAACATGATGCCGACAAACAGGTAGGTTTTTGTTAAATATTGTTCTTAAGTGTTCTTTTGAGCTTGCATTTTAAAATTTACAACCGCGGATCAATACATTTACAATATAATGGTCAGTGAGTTTTTCTCAGTACATAAAACTGTTAGTACTGGATTGGGCACAGAAATAATAACGAATCGGAATTGAAGTAAGCGTTATGTTTATCCTTACACAATTTCTTGAGTCGGTGATAACGAAACCGTAACAAAAGTAAATAAGACGTATTTGATAGGTTGCGTGTAAGATAGATAACGGAAGATTTCTCTATTTACATTTTCAGTACTAAAAGCTGCCTCATACAGTAGCTCTGACATTTTGTAAGGTTCATTACCTACATTTGCTTTACAGAAAATGGTCTACAAGTATGTAGCCCTAATTTAAGCATTTAAGTCAGTTTTTATACATTTCTTCATTATAGTACCTGGCCATATACATATATTTCCCCATTTCGCATTTTTCGTTCCTTCAACACGCTAATAAAATAATTAACTGAGTAAGAGGGCATATCACATTTCATTTGAAACGTATGGTTAATTTTGTAAGATGTTTAATCGATTCAAGGATTAGACACATTTCACTTAGGCTGGAGCGGTGGTATTTTTTAATGAGCAACAAACAGCAGCCTTTCACATTCCAATATACGTTTCATACACAGTTTTAAAGCTACACTAATGCGCAAAAAATTTACGCTATAATTGCCGTGTTTGAAAATGTTTGAGATTAAAGTATATCTTAACCGCACGGCATATGTAAATGGTTTTACAACCAGTGCATATTTTTTAATAATTTGAATGTATCACATACTGACAGTGCAACCACTCATAACGGTTTCAAATAGTTGAGAAAATTTGGTAACTCACTACTATTAATTATTTACGTACGCACATGTTTTTCTTTTGCGTTATTGAGAACGGTTTTATTTCTTGCAGGTTTGTCGGGTGTGTGTGTGTGTGTGTATATATATATATATATATATATATATATATATACACACACACACACACACACACACACACACACACACACACACACACACACACATACTTGCCAACATATTTATGCGGGAAGTAATAAAAAATCATTGGAAGAAATAGTAACATAATTTGCATTTCTCCATGAAAGTTATTAAAAGAAAAAACAATTACCATTACTTGTCCTGAACGAATGTAAAGTTAATTTGGAGCTTTCAAATATATTTTCAAGCTTTCGTAAATGCCAATGTGACATTTATAAAGTTTTTCTCATGAACCTCCATGACCACAATGCTAAAGTAGTTAAGTGGCAGGCCTACACGCTGTTGTGTGTGTATGTGTGCGCGCGCGAGCGTGAATGTGTGTATGTGTATATGTGTGTGGCGAGCGGTTGGCTGTGGGCGGAGCAAGACTCTGAAACATTTGTGGAAGTTATTAGAAATTGTTGTTCTGGAAGGGCTAATGCATGCCGTGCTTTGCCGCCATACATAACCCATCATGCACTCTGTCTAATGTTACTTTTGAAAATTGACCTCCCCCAACCCCCCTCAAGCCTCCATCCTATCACAACTTACATGCACGGGGGAGACGCAATGTCAAACATTAATTCGAAAAATTATACCAATTCGTAAGGCGTATTAAGTCGAAAACTTTTCCAGTTTTTAGGCCTTTGCCAAGAGTAGAATTTTTTTAATGCCATGAAGAAATCTCGTGCCATTCCATTTTATTTTATGGGTCCAATTTGACTCCGGGAAAGAAACGAAACTTGCCTATTGACGTGGGAACTTTGAATTACGAGAATGATCACTAGCTATAGCGTTTGATCAACTTCCCGCAGAATATATTTACTATTATTTACTGAACATAAGAACGCTGACCAGTAATAAGTACTGTTGTTTTGCGTACAGTGTACATATGATAACACGAGATTTAATTGCTTAAATATATATTTATTTTAGATCACGCCTTTGACTTTGAAAATAATTGGCAACTTGCACGAAACTTGACCTTCATTAAAATACATCCACATGAAAGTACAAGGAAAAATATGAACATAATAGAAATTACTATCGGCTGGTTACGATGTTTTCACTTGCTCCTCGATTTTTTTCACCGCTAACGTTCGCTGCCGTCGTGAATTAAACAAACTCCCTTACGTTATTTAAAAGTGACGATGTGTAATGAATAAACTAAACTACGTTTTTAGTGACTTAAATTCGAACAATTGTCTTTACTAGTTTCTTATAGTTTGTATGTAACATTTAAAAGTATTGTTACTAAGCTGTAAGAAAAACGGCCTATTATCATCGAACAAATAAAACTACTGCTTATTTTTAAAATTATGTATTTACTTATCTATAAATTTTCGAATTTCTGTATATAGGTATATATATATATATATATATATATATTCTTCGGATGCTGCAGCTCAGTGTTTCCAGAGCAACACTGACAATTTTTTTTAAGTATCCATTGTATAATGCTGTTATGTGTAAAACGTGTCCAGTAAATGGATCCTACAGAACCCGACAGTAAATATTTTAATCACTAAAGTATTCTCCCTTTAAGATTTTTGTGGCATCTGTTTAGCGTAGGGCTATATGTCTCACAACATTAATAACTTGGTGAACTATTCTAAACAACTTCTTTGCTATTTTTACAAACTCTAAGACCGTGAACGTGGTTAGCGAGCAGATTAAATACTTATGCCGTACACAGTTTCCCAAAACACCATTTAAGTAAATAATCCGTATGCCAGACAAGTAATATTGCTTCAGACCCACCAAGCGCCGGATGATGTACTGGCTGATGACGTCACAGCGGCAGCCATGTTATAACAAACTGTTTTCGTGGGCGTTTCAAAAGTAAGATTTCCTAATGGCTGAAATCACCTTCAAATTAAAAATTTTCATCTCTCATGGACTAATTTTTCCATGCCGATTACGTATATGTTCTTAGTGAAATTTTTGAGAAAGCAGTCCAATTGTAGTGTGTATTACGTGTTGGTCATAATATTTAATATAATAATAAAATTTTTTCCAGAGGTAAACATAAGATGAAGTTATTACGTTATGATTTTAAGTCATTAATGTTTGTAAAAATTGCTAAGAAAATGTTAAATGAAATCATCTAGACGTAACCAGTTACGTTATTAAATCATATGTTGCCTAAGCAGCATTAATGCACAATACGAAGTGCATTTACTTTGTTTAAGCTTACTAAAGCAGATTAAAGATGGCGGATTTCGGCTTACGGTCAGCCAATCTAAGAAATGTGGATGTTGAGGGTTTGAGTCCCACTCATTTATGAAAGATGGAAATGTATTTTCAGGATGCATAAAATTTTAAATCATTTGTCTTAGTTTTGTTCCAAGTCAATCGGCTGGTCCAGAATTCTTATTTTGCACTGATACATCAATGTATTCAATAAATTTTAATATGTTTTATGTGTTAACAAAAAGTTTTTTTTGTGAGTTACACAGTTCTGTATTTATATTAAGCCAATTTGTTTTCCAGCAAATTGAAAATAATAAATAAACGTGTTTCTATCTACTAACTATAATACGTTTGATGTACTTATTTGCCTTAGCGGAAGTATTGAAGTAGACGTCCCAAAGGATAGACGTTTGTTTTACATACACTTTAGACTGATGAATACAGCCTAATCTGAATTATCGTGGAAACGTACAGTATTGTTTACTGTCTTTCATAGTTGGTGGCATGTAGCGTCATGAAAACAATAATACTGTTTCTATCCATTTTCTGGATGACGAGAAATATTCCTTAGATTAATATAGCCATAATCCAAAATGCATTATAATCGCAGTATTTATGTCTAGGGACTTCAAGCTACATGTCTGTAAGACCTTACATTTTATAGAGAGGTTAAAAATTCAGAATAGACCCATAGCTCTTGAAAGATCTCAAATAAATATCCGCGTGCATTTAGTGTTATCAGAAACTAATCTATGTATTTGAACATAATTTTACAGACAATGTAAAACAATTTTGTTGATTCAATATGTAGGCTTATGACGGTTACTTGAATTGCGTAAAAAACGCCAGAATTAGGTTATTTATATTACGAAAACATTTCAGTAACAAGTGCACAGTGGATGGATGAAAAAAGTGGCATATTAAGGAGGCCGGCAGGCCAGTCTGCCAAGCGATGTGCAGTGTTTCAGCCGCTTCTAGATTTGCGAAGACCGCTCAACGTGCATGAGTGATATATACATAGGAATATCATTTAAAGTGCATTACATGTGTGTATTCCCATTTCAGGTTCACCTATACTAATTGGATGGTGTTATGCATCGATAGACTACTCCTCAATTTTAAATTATCAGTAAAACATGCTGTAAGTCTTACAAAAAGTATAGTAGTCCTGTAAATACAGTGTTCATAATCACATGATGTAGGGATAAAATACTTTTTATAAAACCGTTTCAATGGAGAAAAATATTTTATACCGAACTAGAAATTGGCGCTTGGTCTATTGATGCATAACACCGTCCAAGGCTATTTTATAGCAGCCGAAAATGGCGAAAATGTGCGTTTTGCGTTCCTTTTTAGATATGGAAATCTTCGCGCAGAATTCTTTAAAAGGCATAGGCGTATATAGTACAAACACCTTTGAATTTGAGGTTACGTCATCAAATGATAGGGTTAAAACTGAATGCCTCATAGAGGCGAAGTGTCAGCGAGGTGACTGGATGTCAGTTCATTGTCCGGTGCCTATAGGAGAGGGAGGCGAGACGCGCACGTTGTCGTCTTAAGAGTAAAGGCCTATACACAATTGGATACTTAAACATTTGACTTTACGTTTCTATTACTTTATGTATTTCGTCAATACACAATACAAATGTAAAGTTAAAGCAATGACAGTTGAAAAAGATTGGAATTCTGTATTTTGGAACGGAAATATTGTGATATAGGCTAAATCATTATATATATATATATACCGTAAAAGCATATAACGTATTTATTAAAGAAATAAACCCAATTATTAACATTTTTTCTTTTTTTTAAATATTTTTCAGACCAAAAACAACGCCCTCTACTGACACAACTTAAAAGTTCATTTACGAATACTTCTCTACATTTAAGAAAAACCTGTTACTTTTTCATGAAATCCCAATACTGGAGGACAAAACTGTAGTCAGAAATAAAAATGTTTCGTTCTACCGTACATAAACAGCTGGTTCTTTGCGAACGGCCATCCTGAATTTGACTTTAGGTTTCAGTTTATCGGAAACGTAAAGTCATGGCTGCTTGACTTTAGCTTTAGCGACGCCATTGTGTA
The DNA here is from genome assembly GCA_003012365.1 of Medauroidea extradentata. Classification (NCBI taxonomy): domain Eukaryota; kingdom Metazoa; phylum Arthropoda; class Insecta; order Phasmatodea; family Phasmatidae; genus Medauroidea; species Medauroidea extradentata. The sequence continues at coordinate 54,617 of PNEQ01112688.1, forward strand.
CGACTCCATAATAAGCCATGTATTGAAAGCTACCGTAAAGTCACGTGTTAAAGTCAAATGGTAAAGTTTTCAACTGTGTATAGGGCTTTAGTGGAACTGGCGTGTGAGACGTACTGTAGCATGGTACGGAAAGCAGTTTTATTTCAGTAACTATTACACATGTTTCCAATGCTTTTATCTACGTAAAGAAGACACTTCGAACTGTGGCCCTATGATTTTACAAATGCCGTCCGATAATTAAAAACATTTTTCCTAACTCCTCAAAAGTGCTAAAAATAACTTTTTCACGTTGCTCTAGCAGAGAAAATATCAACCGTAATCGGAAAACTAAATCATGGAAACCTGCATTGGACTTTAACACATACTTTCCACAAATAAAATAACAGGGTCATCGCTTGAAGTCCCATTGAAAAACGGTTTGTACGAAAACACTGCGCGCTAGTTTAGTTCTCCGCGCCTAGCGGCGACGAGGTATTTGACGGACGTGTTATATTCGACTTTTGACCATCCCCATTTCCGTGCCTCGAACTAAAAAAAAGTTAGCGTCAACTAACTCTAAAACGACAATGTTTACTTTCTCTAAATTCTTCTTGGGGCGGCGGTGGCCGAATGATCAGACCTTTCGCCTCCCACCAAGGCGATCTGAGTTCGACTCCCGGTGGGGTCAGTCCCAAGATTTTCGCATGTAGAAATCGTGCTGGACGATGCCGCTGGTCATCGGGTTTTCTCTGGGTCTCCCGTTTCCCTTACCCCTCATTCAGGCACTGTTCTATACGCACCTCATGTCACCCGTCACCAGGGCTATACAGACCACGATGTTGAGCGCTGACCAACATCCCACTCACTTACCAACTCACTCTAAATTCCTCTTCGTACGGTCCAGGTAATGCATTTTCGTATACAGCTAGGTCGCATGGGCATCATTGAGCGATAAGTAGTTTCACTAGTTGCATGCAAATTGCATCGCCGTGCTCCAAAACATGGCATGTACTTTCTTCTCATTTCGCCTCGGATTTGCCTTTCGCAAGATCTTGTGCAAGGTAGGGACCTTTCTTGAATTTAGCTCCAATTTTGCGTCGTGTGCAATCAGCTTTAGTAATAAACTACACGTGTGAAATGTTTGTCTGTAACGCAGGATTCACAATATCGCGACGGACGCTACGCAAAGGGCGCGACGTGACACAAAAATTATCTTTATCGCGATCACTAATTCGTGTACCGCACGAACATATTAAATAAATACACATGTATATGAAATATAGTGTCTTGCCTCTACATACTACCCTCTTTTATGGCAGCCCTTCATATTTATATTATTAATTTTTTTTTCCGTTTAGTTGTAATACATTTAAAATTCTCACTGGCATTTCCAAATGTAAAAATAAAGTCACGTTTCTGAAAAAAAAAATTGTGATTTGCTGAATAACAAACGAAAACCCCTCGTGAAATAAATTATTGCAACTTACTACCAACTCACTAGTTTCACCAACGTTTGGGCGCAAAATTAAACTTCGTTTTTCGGCTTTGTAGCATCCACGACGCGCATAACATAGAAAACTGTTCCATTCGGAATTTGCGTTGCGTGTTATGCGTAAATGAAACATGAGCGGCATTTTTTTATTATTCTGAAGTTAGTAGTAGCAAAGACGTTCATTTAAAAACTTCAACACATTAAAAACATATATGTGATTTTATGGAATCCTGTTCTGTACTCATATGCAATTTGAATTAAATGCCACTGATTAAGTTCGAACATTTTTCTCAGGTGCATCGCAATGGCGCCGGGTTCTTTTTTATTTAACATGGTTCAGCCTCGACGCTGATTGGCTGGCAAGCTATTTTATTCGCGTCGCACGGTCGTGCTGTTGCGAAGAGACTAGTTTAATGGTGGACACGGAACGATCACACTCATCACTCTTCTACACGTGGGAGAGAAACAGGCCAGACTTCAGTAATTGCTGGCCATGATTCACGCCCAACTCTGTCACAGATTTCATACCATTCCTCATGGAATGCAATACCGATCGGAATTGCGAAACTCATTTCTGCGAAACCTTTATTCAATTTGATTGGAAAGTTCCCTGTAATTCGGGCCAAATCGAAGGCTTATTATGTTGTAAAAATCAGGCGGCCGTTTCAGTTTATTTATTTTTTGCTTGTGCGTGCTATTCAACCTACGTAACTTTAATGTGCATCAATCGATTTTTTGCGGTTGTTGTATACGCTGCAAAGGACTAAATTCCGTTAATTAGAGTTTTTTTAAAATATTTTACATAATTGAATATAGGTAGAGACATGCAGAATTCGCGTTATTTTCTAACAGCTGACTAGACTCCAAGTGACTATAGGCTCGTTCGACGTCTCCCACTGGCCGATATTGTCGTGACTTGCCGCGGAGAATGCTTACACGGTAGAGAGGCCAATCTCTGTAAAGACGTAACACACGTAAATGACAACACATAAAAGTTCGTGGCCAATTGAATCGCAGATTATGATCTGTTATGTATAGGAAAGTGAAGTTTAGTTTGCTACCAAATGATAACGCGAATTTTGCATGTCTTTAAATATAGGTATTAGTATTAGTTTGGTTTGGTAACCTACACTAAAAAGGCAGCACATTTTTGATATGTGCTGTTTTTGTACAAAGTATTATTGTGTTTTGAGAGACACTAAATCAGTAAGAAAGCCCGCGAAGTTCATCCTGTCTTAAACCACTAACTGTAGTGTTGTCTCAACTGTATTGCTGCCTGAAATTAATGAATAAATATGAGCTACATAATTTTTGCAAATAAATTTGCACTTGTTGTAGAGGCGTGAAAGATGAGCATTATTCACTGATTCAGTCGAATTATGCATTTCTTCAGGTGGTTAAAAAAAAGTCTTATTGAACAGTAAATCCTCAGAGTCATATACTACGACATTTTTTTAAACATTTAGTAAGCCTATATGCCCCTGTATATTTAGAATTAAAAAATATAATGTATTTTCAAGAAAGAAGTAAAATAAATATTTTTCAGCTAATATTCGCTTGCCAAATACATTTCGCTATATAATCTTCGATCATCCGAAAACATGCACCAAATTATTACGGTTGTAAATAATTGTAAAAGTAATGAAGACTATACGAACATAATTTTGAAGGAATACGATTTAAAAAATATAACAAATAAACAGAAGATAAATGCATTGTCATAAGCGGGTGAGATTTTGGGACATTTCACTAAATATTTTTTACGCATGTATGGTAGCCCTGAATAAAGAAATTTACTTGCGATGAATTTCAAATAATAAAATCCACGTGTTATTTCATTAATATTTACTGACAATTGAAAAACATGAAAGATAAAATAATATAAACGCGTCCCAAAGGCACCCCCGCTCACGGCGCTACATTTTTTGAATGGTATTTGTCATACTTTTATATGCGTGTCGCGAAACCAACGATTTGTAATTATCATACCATATCAAATTTTTCAGTGAAATTTACTGCTATATTTCAACTTGAGTAGAACACGCTTAAAAAAAGCCTATTTACTGTATTTTTACTTCGCGCTTAGACCTATGCTTTGCCTAGTTTTTAACACAGCCTCTCAAGAGGTATTTAATTAATGCAACGAAGATAATTTTCTGAGTCATTCAAAATGTTATTTTAGGCCTGATATTCTGAGAATTATTTTAGGTAGCAAATTTGTTAATACTTATTTATATTATTTTACAGCTCTTCGACGCAAAATAAATCAAATAAAAGAAATTGACTTTAGAAATGCGTGGTTTAATATCGGAATGTACTTGAAATGCAAAGTGTAATAAAGTGATTGGAAGATGTTAGCGTCAAATATTGTATAGGTACTACAGTTCAATGGAATATGTACTAAATTTTATAGATCCGCATCTTACACAGTTTCGTATGTAACACCTAATACTGAAATAGTAAATTTTATGTCACTTTTGCTGTGATTTCTAGCAAAACTGCATGGCTGAAGTTCAGAGAGAGAGAGAGAGACAAATGTTTCGATAGGTCTTTAAAATGCTTTCAGAATATCGCATAACGTGTTTCTCCACCTCGTATGAGACACATCTAGCCATGGAACATAAAGACGGCAAATGAAGGCCATAAAAACCCGACACGGCAGATTGTTTCATATGCATATTATCCTGGTGTCCCCTCCTTGCACCACACTTCCAGGGCGTCAGGCAGTTCCAGTCCCAGTTCTATTGTCTCTACAAGCCAACAATGACAAAAAATTCATTAGCGAATGAAAGAGCTCGAGGACGCGTCTTCACAGGCAAGTTTTCCACCGAGGAAACCAGGACTGGTTTCGTATGAACATACGTTCTGTTCAGAGTACGGATACAATGACACGTGAGTGGAAGGGCGCTCCCTCAAGATTCCTTCCTCAAAAGACAACGCGGCGCAAAAAATATCTCCCCATGAATATTTCGTCTCTCGAATATGCACGCGTGTATAATTTATTCTTTGTTTTAGTTGAATTAATCATTGAGGAACGGAAGCCGGAACTTCTTGTTTTAACGATCCCCCTTCCCAACCCTTTCACTTCGATTCAAAAATTACTTCAACGGAAAAATACATCATGGGAGCTTCTGACGATGGGAAATTAGTTTCTATGAGATTCAGTCGTAGCAGTGAAATGACGTAGCGCACACGCAAAATCCTCCTGCAATATATAAAAGATGATGTTACTATGTAAGTCACGTGTTTAAAACAAGTGCATTTATTTTACACATTATTCTGCATTGAGGCGTTACTTTGTAACTAAGTTCAAACTATATGTAAGTGTAGAATACAACTATCACTAGAGAGTAACACTAAGCCTGATATCAAGCGAGTAGGCCTACTTTCACACTAATACTAATACCACTGGTCTGCGACTGTTTTAGATTATGATAACTTGTCGCCGAAGAAAATCAGATGTTTTATTTCATTATACTGGCAAACATGATGCTATTTAGGCCCTACCCTATCACTGTAGGTTGAAATTAACATAATTTAATGGTAGCTTTTTGCTTATTATAGTTATATCGTGAATCATTTTCCTTAATGAAACTGTAAACACTCAGAAACTTAGTTATATAAAAAAATTAATTTTGGGGAAATGAAATACTTCTTTAAATATAATAACACAAAAAAGGGGGTAGCAGTGCGATTTGCACTGACAATTTGAACATCAATAATCATGTAAACCAACGTAAAGAATTATGTAGTATCTTGACAATGGATTGAGATTCGTACATCGTACACATTTTCATAGCTCATATTACATTTATTCATTTTCATTCATGACTGCCGTTACATAAATAGTTTATGTTGCAGTGTTCGAAGCTATTGACACTGGCAGGGCCAAGATCAGGAGTGAGAGATATTGGTCAGCGCTTAACATTGGGGTCTTTAGAGCTGGTGATGGGTGACATGAAGTATGGAGCAGCACCGGGTGGGGGAAACGGGAAGCTCCCGAGAAAACCTGCGACCAACGGCCTCGTCTGGTACGATTTACACATGTGAAAATACGGGGACCGACCCAGCCGAGAATTGAACCCGGATCGCCTCGGTGGGAGGCGAATGGTCTGACCATTCGACCCTCCGCGGCCCCTGTTAAGACTAGGAGCATTTGGCATAAACGACTTGCTCTTTCTTTAGGCAGTGGTATAGACTCCAGACGAAAGCATTGAGCGTTCGTATAGGACGCATTTCTTCCTCCACTGTACGTCTGAACATCTATGCTACACACTTTCGTATCCTCCAAGTCAACAATGTATCCTGCATTCCAGCACAGAAACAAATGGAAAGTTGCTTGGATGACGGATTTATTCCTAAAGCTGAGAATTTTATTTTATATTATTTATAAAATAAAAAAAATTGTCAATTTTTTTATTTTAAATTCATCATTTTTACATACAAAATAAAGAATTCGGTTTTATACAGGCCTTCACGTAACCTATGCCACTGTTCTTCAGTGGCTATAATTTCATTTCGATATGTCAGTTGGTTTTTCTTTCTAGCATGAAGACGTTTTATGCAAATTTAGATATTGACATGCCATTATAATAAACTATGGAAGCTAAAACATTTACATTACAGTAAAATTAGTCACAGTGTATGTCAACATAACAAACCATAGGCTATCTCTTACAAATGTAAAAATTATTCAAACAAATAACATTTTATGGGAACCTTCCTAACATTAAAAACATTAGCCATTTAGATTCTTGTATAGTTTTTTTTTCAGTATATGTTGTAAAATATAATTTTTATGTTTTGTTAACTTGATTGAAATCTTATCTTAAGGGGTTTGTGTTAGACAATTTTACTGTAGTTTCGGTTTTTAAGCCGTAACATTTATTCAATTTGTATTATCAAAATGTTCTCATCGACAAAGCATAGGATATATTATTGGTAAAGTACCCAACATAAATAATAATGGAATCTTTCATTAATTTGTCATGCAGAATCATTGCAAGAGAATTCTTGAAAGTTAACCAATAATTAATTTACAATGATTTTGCAAGACACATTAAAGAATGATTCTATTATTGTTTAGATCAAACAGTTTACTAAGAATATATCCTATGCTTTTTTGAGAAGAAAAATTAGATAATACAAACTTGAATAAATTTTATGGCTCGACAACTGAAACTATGGTAAAATTGTCTAACACACCCACTGAAGGTCAGCTCATATCAGCAACGTCAATGTCTGGTTATAGAAAGTAATAAATGAAACGTAAAGTCGTAGTGTGAGTTACGTTTCTAACGTAAAACGTTACGTACCCAAGGAACAGTTTCAGCCTCACGAATAACGCCACGTGTCAATAAGTCGTTCCATAACTCCAGCGCTGGATGTGTGAAGCAGACGCGAAGTTGCGTGCGGCACCCGGCCACGAGGAATGATCGAATGAAAAGAGACGGTGACGATGCTGAAGGAAAAGAAGCAGGAGGCATGATGAAAGGGCGAAGGGCGAGATAGCTGACATTAGCAAGCGATTTTGTGTGGGGTGAGAAAGTATGCAAATTACCCGCTGCTTGTTGGGTGCCGGTGGTTTGTTCTCTGCTGACTTGCCGGTATTTTCATTTCGACCGGAATGTATTTTTTTGCTCGTCTCGTGAGATTTGTCCTATAGCCGGTGGTCGCAAACCCATATTGCGTTTCCACGGGGACAAATTATGCGTGAGACGCGTCTGTGAGGCCGAGTACTGCGCCTTAAGAACGAGCAAAAAATTCTCTCTTGGTCAAATAAACATGACATTGAACATTTTTGACGACGGTATTTAATGTTTCGAGTCACGTTGAAATCCTTATTGTTATCTATTTCTGAACGTTGACATGGTAAGCTTATGAAAGCAAAAGCCATTCCCCAGATATGATTCAGCAGGCAAGAAAACATGCATGTTCTTCATGAAGTATTTCAGTTCCACATTGCGAATAATTGGCTAATATAAAATGAGTAGTTGCTCCGGTACTCGCTAGGATTCGTACATGCACACACGGCTTCAGATCGCATGACATGCCAGGTAGGGAGGGAGAGACACGAGGGATAGGAAAAGAGAGACGAAATGTCTGCAGTTAACATAACTTCGCAGAAGAAAAGTCGAAGAAGTGAAAGGGGAAAGGGGTGGATAAATTACGGACGCTGAAAAATCAATGAAGGAAAGTCAAGCACTTCTGAAGCAAGAAAATGTTGGCAAGACACAGAGGAGTAGTTAACCATATGTTTGTATTCTCTGACAGGTAAAGAAACAATGCAAACATGTTTTGCACTAAACAATAATTATTTTAGCTTTTGATTAGGTCAAACAAGTATGTATATATTATAATGTTTAAGCGGCACTGAATACTATTTCATAGTTTTGTTGATCATAGTGCTGTAAGAAAACTATTGATAAGATTTCGCAAATTATCCTCACAATTTTTTCTAATTGACATATTTTATGAATCAAGAGTTCAAGTGTTTCTATATCAGTTCCTGAAGACCATACACAGAGGCATATCGAAACTTTCGTAAAGTAACCAATACGTGAAGTTTACAAAACACTACTACCGCATTTTTAAAAACAGACACACAATTTCACAACATTAGCTTCAGGAAATTAGAACATAGCTCGGCAGTTTGTAACTATGACTAAAATAAACCTAGATCGTTTAAGAGCATTGTTAATATCTTCTGAATAAATAACTACAAAACTATTATTTTTTATGCGTAGAGTAATGTACAGTATAACTTATAACGACTACGATGACTAAGTATAAAACCCAAGCAGACAATATTCCAGTCAATTATTCAACGGTCTTTTAGACCGCAGACACTATTTGTCTAATTTTTTTTCACGCACGACAATCTGCATAACAATTCACTCTCATCCTGTATTGCGCCTTGCCTTTCAGTAACCTAGGTCAATGAAATTTCCCCCTGCTTCGTTTTTTGCAGCCTCTATGGTGTATCATATAGACTGTAGGTGATTCCTTCAATAATTTAGATAATCCAGACATTCATTAGTTAATCACTGTAGAATTGTTTTGGGAAACGACACTTAAGCACAGGGGATAGCGAAACTGCTGGACTAGCAAAGAACTAAGTTTACACATCTGTAATACCCGTTGGTTACCAAATTCTCATTCTTTGTCAGGAAACGTAATGCTGTTTGTCGTATTCATAAAATATTTTTGTAATGTTTTCAGTAGCGAAATTGTTCAAGAAAATAAATTCTTCTATAAAAGTGTTGGCAGTCAAGTACAAAACCTGTACTAAACTTATTATTTATAAACGAGTCTTGCAATGGAGGCAAGTTACAAACCAAAGAAGTATTTTGGACATAGACTACAATGGCGAATGTCCAAAATACTTCACTAATTTCGTAACTGAATTTGTTACATACAGCATCTTGATCTGCCTAATATGAGTACTGTAGGGTCTACCTGTGTCTGGTAAATAAAGACTTGCTTAAACGTTACTTTCCTACGAAATGAGTGTTTGTATGTGAGAGCTTCAAATGTAAGCATGGTGACGATTACTACAAATTAGGAAGGCGTATAAGAAAAACTAAACTACTTAAAAAAAACTCTGCCAATAAATTACAATTTCCTAAGAAAATTAAGAAAACTAAATAATGAGGTCACGTGTTTGCTTAAAAATGAGTTCATATAGAAAGAATTTTTTTTAAAATTTAATTCGTGTGCTTGTATTTATTTACGTGAAAATCTAGCTGCAAATTTGATCTAGTGTTCACATACAATGCAATTAACTGTTGCGGATAACCTTAATAACGAAAACTTACGTTCACTTATTTTTGTATTCATAACTGTATCATAGACATAATTTATCAGGTAAATTTTCATAGTCAATTACGTGTACAAATGTTATCTACATAGTCTCCACAGTTGACGCAATTATCATATGGGCATTTTCTCAAAATGTAAACGTTCTAACATAAAGAAAATTGAAAATATAACTTAAACAATAATATCACTTTTGTGCTGCACTGAACTAGCGTTAACATCAAAAACTATTTTTTAATGGGTTCCTATGTTCATATGTTATATAACCTGTGTTTAAGGTAATCTTTTACTCTTAGCGAAAAGAGAACTACGTTCAGAGTAAAACTATGTACCATTATTGAATTTTAAAAATTATCAATATAAAACGAAATCTATTAATGTTTATTTGGGTTTCAAGCAGAAGAACTGAAAGTATTTGCAGAGTTCCTCAAAGCTTTCAGTCATCAATAAAAATACCAAGGTAAATGGATATCAGTGGATCCTTCCTTTCATAAATTTCTTGGTATCCAAGCAACTCCCCTCCCCCTCACCCCCTCGACCACCGCTACTCCTCCTTTCCTAAAAAAATTGTAAGTATAACCAGGTCAGATAGTTCAATACGTCCACTCTAACATCTGCCATTCAACAGAAAACTAAACTGACATATTCTGTGCTTGTTCTACAAGAACTGCAAACAATCAGTTGCCGATGAACAACATCATAAAAAATAGAATAATAATTTTTGACGAAATGTGACCCTACAGGGTATCGTAAAACCCCTCATAAAAATAACATCGGATGGTGCTAAAAACTACAAACAAAAATTACTAACAACTTTAATAATTGCTTACTTATTCAGTAGCGTATTTAAACTAATTGGGACGTTTACACAATCGTTTGGATAGAAAAATGTTTCAACGTTAATTTTTTTAAAAAACATTTTGATTATTTTTGTTTAAATACTCTAAATGCCTAGTTATGAAATCACATTGCTTGAACACAAAACTGGTTAGCCTCAAAGATTTAGCTGCTGATTAGACCAATGCTCTCCTTGCAACAGTGACGCTTTTATTAATTTATGTTGTATCAACACATTGCATTCCTCTTTAAACGCAACAATTTCGTTTCTAAGAATAATTAATTAGAAAAAAAACAATATTAACATTCACACCCATTCATTTATTACATATCTAAGATATTCAAATTCAGATAACCTTACAGACAAAAAAATTGCAGACTCTTGCACGCGCATCGAAAAGCATAAGAGCATTCTCAAAAATTGAAATTACCAAACATGTTTAGAAAAACTGCCGCAAAATATTAGGAAAAATGCTTCTAATAGCATTTTAGAGGCACGCACATTTAAAGGGTAAAAACAATAAGTCACAATTTATTGCGAATAAAATAAATGAAATTTGTTATCAAAGTAGAAATTAAAATAAATATGGAACATCTAACGAAATTAGAAAGAAACATAGGCTAATGGCATTTAACAACTGCGACACAACAATCGTATGGGATACAAAGTTATCTAAATTTAACTTTCTACTACTGGTTTTGGAAAAAGAGGGGATCATGACTCTAAAATCACATTTCTTTTCAAATTTCACATTCAATTTTCTAGTCGATGGTAGCGTATTACGACGCCCTAAAACATTACTACTATTTCACCAGAGGAAAATTACTGGATATAGAATGTTTTCCAATGTTGTGCGAACGTATGTGACATTTTTCACCTCAGGTCTTAATTATGTCCACGATACAAAGAATATAGCCAGAAGGAAACTCTTTGGCAGCAGATGATGGTATTGCAAAGCAAATGTGAACGCTACCAAACGTAAGATTCCATAATTATTTCAATCGGTCTTACTAATACTGATTATATTCCTTTTGCTAAACTCGAAAGTGCGGTTTTATAGTAAATAGTTTCCCTTAAATTTTGTTGTTAATCAGTTTTCTGGATGTTCAGTTCAACACCGTTATCAGTGTATAATAAATTACTATGAACAAAATAGAAATAAAAAATTGGCAAGATCATTCCAATTTCCATAAATAATAGGGAAGTATGTGTTGTACTTTATGTGTACACTAAACAAAAGTATTGTTGAAGTCTTGTGGATTACAACGATCTTTATGGATACATCAATGAAGAAATTGAAGAGTATTATTTTTGAAGTCATTGATAGCTTCGATACATTAAGGTGGCCGCCTGCCTGGACGTAATTGTCTCCTTCTAGGCTACGAAGTATGGAGTGTTAAAGGCGACACAGCAGATGCATCGTGCCTTAACCTCACCTCTAAGGGAATGTCACTGAGCTGGTATGGTGTCTTCTCACCGATAGTTCGCTTATTTCAGACAGTCAGCGGTGACCCTATCATTTTGATGTACTTTTATTAGCCCAATACAGCAGGTGAAACTGATGCAGCGTGTTACGAGAAATATTTTTTAAAGGAAATACTACTAAACGTGTGTTCGATATCTTCAATACGAAAAGAATACACATTTAAAACTATGCTTCTCTAGTTTTGTTTTCTAGACATCATGCCATACACCAATGTTTTTGGTTACCTAAAATGGCCTAAAATGTTTTTTTTTCAGACTGCTGTGACGTAAAAAATACCAACGGGAATCGTAAAACAAAAATAGAGCTACACACGCTAGACATTACTAGGAACTTTCCGTTATATAAAAGTACGGTTACCGCTTAAAGTCAAATAGAAAAAGCAAACGTCCGAAACACTGCAAACCGCTTTCGCGCCCCGCGCATAAAGACGATACAGTTGTTGACGCACGAACCAGTCTTAGCACTTATCGCCTGCCTATCTCAGTACCTCATACCCGGCATCTAGTCCTGCTGTATAGGGCTCTTAAAGATAAATCTGTATTGTACACGCCTGTGTTTGAGATTCTGATTTAACCTTTTCATATCTAAAAAGAACCCTAAAACACAAACTTTCAACCAGTTTGATAGTGAGAAAATAGTTCTAAAGAAGACTTAAGGACCTGAAATGAATAAAGACATGTGTTAGGCCTACGTTCTTTACAAACTATCTGTTAAGAGCGAACATGGATAGGGGGTTTACAAGTAAAATTTTATTGAGTGGGGTTCATTACCTTACACGGTATTACTTTCGGGTAGAAACCATTTTCAATACTGAGAAGAGGAAAATATTCATACAGGAATAAAAATGTAATATATATGTGTATGTGTGTGAGAGTACGTGTTTTCGAGTGGTATTCAAAAATAAAAATAATATTTTTTTAAATTTTTACAGGGCTTTACGTTTCTTCGACAGCGAGGTCCTTAGAAACAGTTACATATAACATTACACCACAGCAGGAACTGTGGAATGAATCGACCATGGTCTTTATCAAGGAACCATACAAATAATTTCCTGGAGCGAATTCGGGAAACAGTGGTTCATGTTGAATACCGTGTTTAAGTACGTAAGCAACAATGGTTTACCAATTTAAACAAATATGGTGGCTGAGCCATTAAATATGCTTATGACGTTGAATTCGGCATACATTTTTTTAGATGAGTTATTGTACGAAGGAAAAAATGCTCATATATAGCATGAAAAATTTTCAAAATGATTCGAAAGCCTTTATTACAGAGGATAGGAATAAATCTTTGGAGTAAAAGAAACTATTTTACGGCTGTATACAAAGCTAAACTTTGTAATATTAACGATTGTATGTAATCTGTATACTCATATAATTAACGTGCTATATTTGTTATTCTCGTCGTCTATGTGAGCACACATTTTGTGTCATGCGCAATTTGAACTTGTAGTACGTCGCACACCCGTAAGTCACATGTCGGTAATGTTACGAGTTCAGGAGAAAATGGCACTTTTGTGTTGCTAGTTACAGCTATTCCCACGAGACCCAGCCCTACATACTTACGAAAATGTTCGCAAAACACGCAACGACACATTTACTTCTTGAGATTATTGCGGCATTATGTATCAGCCGTTTCAGGTTCTCAACCGCTTAAAGTGGCGCAGTTTAGTAAGAACACCTAAATAATTCCGAACAAAATGACTTGACAACCTAGATTTAAATATTCCATAAGTTAAAAACACGCTTGTCTCTGCTACTACTCCCTTTAAATGGCCTCGTTCTTCAGTTGATGTGACATGAGGACCTATCCTTAGAAAGAAATTGGGTTCGCTTTCCGCTTTGAAACAAGAGCTTCAGGATTTTTGATTGCTCGTATTTCCGGCTTGTTCATTACTCAAATTCCTTTATCATTAATTCATCTGTCTGATCCACCGACATATTCGATGACGTATTCCAATTAAGCACACTTTAACGACTCCCTGAAGGTTTTAAGATAGCAAATATGGCTTTGCTGTTTCTTCAGAAGTTATAGCCGCTTGTGTAAAGCAGTGAGATTCTAGTCCGTCTGCACAGAGCTACTGTTAATCATTCTCTGATCGATGGCGGCAACGCAGACGTAATTACGACACGTCTTGCCTAAAAAGTAGCTTATATGGCCTCCCTACCTGCCCTTCAACTGCGTTGCAGTGAGTTACGACTCTTCTCTTTTTGACGAAACTACTTAACGCACATTATATTTGTATATCTACTAAAAGAACGCACACTTCAAATTATGTCGCCATAGATTTGAAAATTTGGCACGTTTATTAGAAACCTTATTTTTTGGCCACTCAGAACGGCCAAAAACGGCTTTTTTCAGAATGCCGTATCTGGAATGTTAACAATCGGATTCGAAAGACATAGCTATAGAAACAAGCGTTACACTTTATTGAACTACGCTGCCCACAAATAAAATAATGTGTCACCGCTTAAAGTCCCATAGGAAAAAAGATAATAGTAAACTAATAGAGCTCTGCACGGCATCTGAGTAGCTTGCGCGGGGATGCAATAATGCATTACATACGTCGGTAGTGGCACTCTCATACGGTAAAAAAACCTTCCTGAAGTGTTCAGGAAGTAATTAACCTAGACGAAGTATGATACAGTTATCGTAATTCCGCCTTGTAAATATGCAAACTTTTACAACAGTTACGATAAAAGTCTGGTAACTTCTGTATACATTTGATTGTTTTATAAAAAGGTTTAGGTGTACTACCATGGATATCTGGGAAACAATTCTACCGTACCTACTTTCTTAACGCTCCTGTACGCACGTGTGGTATATTTCCAAATTAATTTTGAGTGTACCACTCCTGACTTACACACACAAACAGATTCTATCTAGGGAGGCGCCTTAATATTTCGCACAGCTAAAACCAACTCGCAAAATATATTCATTGATAAGAACTCGATTTCTGATTCTATCATAGCGTCTCTCTTAATACTGTCTCGTGTTTTCGATAACACGTTGGCCTCGTATTGCATAGGACTGGTGTTCGATTCCAGGCTCCGGCCGTTCATAATAGTCGTGTACAGCTGGTGCATGAACATTGTTGCAACGTGTTAGGAGGTTTTTAAGAGGAATACTACTCAATTTGCGTTCAGTATTCTTAATCTACGAACAGAAAACATATTTAAAACTATGCATCTATATGTTTGTTTTCTAGGTATATCATGCATAGAAACGTGACTCCGAGGCACTTGGAAACGGCTAAAGACGGCTTTTTCAGACTGCTCTCATGAAAAAAATACCGAACGGAATCGTAAAACAAAAACAGAGAAGCACGCACTGGACTTTTCTACGTACTTTACATAAATAAAAAAAGTAGGGTCACCGCTTAAACTCTCACAGCAAAAAGCCAACGACCAAAACACTTCTCGCCGTTTTTGTGCTTCTGTTTAAGAAACTGACATAAACTAGGGTTATAAAAATGGGAGCTAACTCCTGTGATGATTAAAGTTTCTCTTTAGAAGGAAGCTTCCGCTAATGTACGCCACTTGCATAAATTGGTTAGCTGTATTTCGAAATTATTTTCGATTTTAATTCCACAGTAAGCAAGAGAAAAATGTTTTCAATGGAACGGGAACCGCCGCCTAGGTAATCAGGAATCAGATCTAGCGATCATGCATTCAAATATTGTTTTTTCACTGCATGTTCAGAGTTTTTGGTCAGCGCTTAACATCGAGGTCTTCAGCGCTGGTGAAGGGTGACATGATGTGAGTATGGAGCGGCGCCGGAATGAAAGAACGGGGGAAACGGGAGTTTCCCGAGAAAACCCACCGACCTACGGCATCGTCCGGCACGATTCCCACATGCGAAAATCCGGGGACCGACCCCGCCTGGAATCGAACCCGGACCGCCTCGGTCGGAGGCGAGAGGCCTGACCCTCGACCACCGCGGCCCCCACTGCACGTTGAACATATATATATATATATTTCGATTTACGTAATATTTTATTTAAGTTCACTTTTAGTTGTAACATACAAGAAGGTAGAGAGTTTCTTGTTTCAGCTAAACTCCATATCACCAGACAACAAACAAAGACCGTAGTTAGTTCAAATGTCACCTCAAAAACCATCAACAGCATTTCTTTCAGTTTCTTGAATTACTATTACGAAATATTACTTATTACCTTCATAAATTTCTTTTACTTAAATTGCATACATCAACATGTTGTAAAACGCCGTGTATATAAAGTCTTTTGTGGGAAATTCATAACTGCTTTGTTTTTCGATTGGCTAAAAAAAGACAGTTGATTTTAATTTGCTTGGAATTAGTCTTTAAGTAATTTCCTCCACGGCCTGTAAATGGTATAGACGTAGTCGGTGGCACTAATAGACAAAACAAACTATATCACAGACATTAACTGCTATGCTACGTACGTAGTAAACGAACCCTCGTGCGCGGTTTTCAAAATAGAGCAGACGATGTAAGGGGGAGGAAAGGTGCACAATAATTATTAACCGTGAAGTTGTATACCTGAGTTCACCCACGGGGAACCACTGCCTGACACCTCTGGAAGCACATTCTTCACAGTCCGTCCCATCAAACAATTTCCTGTCGGTTTTTAATGTGAACATGAATATTCTGCCTTAAACTGTATTTAAATTTTTTGTTCATTTGGTTGTAATGGGTTCGAGCACAAAAAACGCTAACCCCACGGAACGATAAATTACAAAAAATTATCACGTAAATAGGAAGTTCCTAGTCGAGAACAAATATGAAAGTGTAGCCAACTACATCCTCTACACTCGCGTCCTGCTAACCTGACTTTTATCTGCAGAATGTTTACGTGCGTGGACGCCTTTATTAACTCAACCGTTCCCACTGAGCTGATAACTGTCTAGTTATGTCAAGAGTAATTTGCAACTAGCTCGTATTATTAGGTACAATGTTAATGAAACAATATTTTATACAGTTTCTTCACAGCAACCTAAGGGTGCTCATCCCCCCAAGACCCAATGCGCAAATACTTTCCCCCCTCCCCCAAAAAAATCCCCCAAAAACTCAAAACCAAATTTACTAGTTACACTACAGTAGTAGAGAGAGATATTTAGGCTTCTATTTCATAAAAACAATAGTAAACATGTACAAATTCTCTGGTTTTTAGCCTACTTTGTAGGTAGTACCAAGATAGCACTTGTACAATCATTATAATATTTTTAGTTTATGACTAAACATTTCATTCTTCAAAAGAAAATCCCCCTAAAATTCTAAATACACAACTTGCGAAATGGTCCCCCTTCGTGGGCACCCCAGCAGCAATCCGTATTTAACACAATCCGAAATTTACAACAACAGTTTCCTTCTTTTCCAAATCAATCATGATATCCGAATATATGAAAGTAAGTTTTTGTTTAAAACTTCATTGTTACGACGGTTTTGATTTCGTAATAAATTAATTTATCAACGAAATTACTTAAAATCACTTACAATTTTAACTTTTTAAAACTCAATACGAACACTGGTAAACATTTATAAGTGATATGTACTGAACTTCGCAAGCGTGTTTGTGTTATTATCGCTTTTTCCCCAGAAGCCAAGGAGCGCTACGACTTATGTTAGTACGCGTGGAAAGTGCAGTTTCGCCTCTGCGTGCAAATGCAATGAGCGATGCAGTCTCTGCGCATAATGTACAAGAAGATAAGCATTTATTCATCACATACGGCAAATGTGTAATTTCTAAAACCAGTAGTACGTCCATGCCCGAAACTGATCACGAAGAGGCTGACACCAGAAGGTGTCTTCAGTTATTGGATGCATTACAAAAAGATGCTACCAACATCTTTATAAGCACTGTTGATACAAATGATGTCGTATTACTAGTAGGCATATTTTTCAAGCTACTTACTTACAAAGGTTATTTTCAACTGTGGGTTGCATTCGGCAAGGATAAAAATTTCCGATATTATCACATCAATGCAATTTCCCAAGAGCTTGGAGAAAACCGGTCACAGGCATTGTCGTTTTTCCATGCATTTACAGGCTCAGACACCACTTCTCAATTTTCTGGTAAATGGAAGAAAACTGCATGGAGAACCTGGAAAGCTACTGCTGCTACTGATGGATTTCTCTTTCCCGCGAAAAATCCTTATAAGCCAATTGATAATAAAACAAAGAAGTTTGAACTAATTGAGCGATTCACATGCCTTCTGTACGATAGCACCACAGAACTCGGCAGTATTAATGAGGTCAGACAGGATATGTTTACACAATGAAGACAAGATAAGATGATTCAGAATCTACCGCCCACGCAGGATGCTCTCTTACAACTCACAAATCGATGCCTCTATCAATCTAGCATCTGGCTAAATAGTTGGAAATATAACGAAGAAACTTGGCAACCGATTTAGACGACCATACCCGAAGTAAGTCAAAGCTGTAGACGATTAATAAAGTGTGGTTGTAAGGTTTAACCTCTCTGTTCTAACAGTTGTTTTTTGTAAAAAGGCCGTACTTTCCTGCACTGCTCTTTGTCACTGCAAATGTCACTGTGGATAATGGAATTGTGAATGGACTGTGAACATCCATATGATAAAATACAAACATTCCAATTATTATATTTCTAGCATTAGAGCTAAAATGGTTTTCATATTGCACTTTGTAATGACCGAATGCATGATCGGGTCATTTTTTATGTTTGTACATATATTTATGCTTATTTCAACGATGTTGAAGTCTACGTATATTTCAAAACAGTTTATTTGATATATGTTTTATTAGAACACTAACTGCGACTGATACTATTAGACAAAATAATTCAATTTAGTTTTTAATACACTGACATATAAACAGTTAAAACGTAATAAGTCATTAAAGCTTAGGATTACTTGATTGTGAACCTTGTCGTGGTTACAGTTAGTGTATTTTTAAAGGCACTACAAAATGTTATAATAAAATAAAAGTTTGAACATTTGTTTCTCCCAAAATATTTGACGTACAGAGACGATAGTGGTCTCATTTTGTAGAAAATGTAATTGTTAGTAAAACAGACGTTACATGTTTTGCCGTAAACCCAACAGTTTGGGCGATATTCAGCAATATTTTAACGAACGACAAATATTTGTAAAATAAAAAAAGTTTGAAAATTTTTTTTCTAGCAAAATTTTTAACCTACAAAGACACTCTTGGGCTTGAATTGTAGCAAATTTTATTACAAACAAAACATATGCCCAGATGTTTTGCCATAAACCCAACGGTGTCGGTGATATTAAGCAATTTTATACGGATGACACAAACTTTGGGCGAAAACCAAAATTGCGTCGTATTTCAAGGTAGTGGACCTAGAAATCGGACACCACCTCATACTTTGGTAGTACCAAGTGTATACATGAACTGTATAAAATCTGGCGCTTTAATCCAGCCGGTCACGATTCTGGCAAATTTTTGCTCTAAGTCAACACACAGCTTCTATCTTGAGTTACTAGTACTGTAATAAAACACAAGCGTACACACTTAAGCTAAACAGACAAACACAGTTTGTTTTCAATCAGAAATAGTCCTGGTAGCCTCGTATTCCTAATACTGTTGATACATTTGTATTTACTGTGACATTAAAGAATGATCTATCAGAAAGTTTGTATAGGCAATTAACTTTAAAGTGAGTACTTACCAACACTTATAATAGTAAAAAAATTGATTAATTGGGCTATAAAAATAAACTTTTGAAAAGTGTGAAATGTTTCCATTAATTTTTAGTGACGTGGAAGTTTTTGTATTTAGAATAGTAAAGATGGATGCATGCAATTATCCTTACTGCCAGGTTTCCCTGATCTGTAGCAATCCAATTTTACATTGACTAAAAGGCGGCCGTCTGCCTTGGACGCAGAGCGGATTGCAGAGCTTCAGTCGACACAGATTTATTTGAAAACTGCTCAACGTACGGGACAAGTGTCTGCTTAGGAATAGAATCCGAGAACGTTTCAGGTCCTCCATTAATCTCTAAAAATAATTTTCTCGCTGGCAAAAATGGCGAATATTGCTTTTTTCGCGGTCCTTTTCAGGCATGAAAATCTTGGTGCAGAATATTTTTAAAAAAGTATGGACATGTACATTACACTTAGAATGTATTGGTTTGTGGACATACGCCACTGCTCATGTTTTACTGATCGAACTTGTGTTGAATGACCAAGAGCGAAAAACACAGGAAATGAAATGAAACACGAAAAAAAAAAAAAAAACAGAAGAAAAGCAATTCCAAAGGAATTTTGTCAGTTGTTTTTCTTAGACAGAAAAAATTCTAAAGATATAGTTCAGTTAAAATTCGACACAACACCCAGACATTACACTTTTATATCCAATATTACGTCATAAAATTATAGTGCCACCACTGAAAGTCCCATAGAGGTGTGTTGTCGGCGAGAAGACTGCACACCAAGTTCAGTGACTTGCGCCTTGAGGCTAGGATGTGGTGTGATTCGCATACCGTGTCGCCCTTAATTGCTTCCGCTCTTCTATGCATGGAACGCGCAAAATAGTCCACCCAAGACGATATGACGCGAGTACGGAGCAGTGGCGGAATGCAAGAGTGAGGAAACGGAAGAGTTTTGAAACTCGCCGACTCTTAAGTGCTGGAAGTCATGGTGACGCCGCTGGGAATGGAGTATAGAATGTAAAGATAAAGGACATGACAAGTGCGCAAACTGAATGAGAGACAAAAAAGACAGTAAACATAGAGTAGATGCAAAGGAATGTCCGTATTACGAAAAGGCATTTCAGTGGGAGTTAAGCCGCATAAATTATGAAATGGAATCCGAAAGAGTAGACTATAGCTGCTGAAATGACCAGACTCAGAATAGGTCAAATAAACTTACAGCGATTAGAAGTTGTTACAGCAGAGTTAGCGTCAATTGTTACCGAATATGAACTTGACATTGTCATAGTAATTTAGTTGAGTCAAACATCTGCAGGATTTGCAAAGTAAATGATGATGTAATTCACATCATACAAAACTGTCCAAAAATATATTAAGCAATAAGAAATTATATACAGTAAATAAAAGGCAAATTATTCTCCCTGCATTACCCAGAAAGGGTGTGGTTGCAGGGAGACAAAATGGGTTCTACTCTGTGTGGCCCTTGCCATGAAAAAAAAAATCCCGATTTCCATGAAAGGTGAATGTTCAGATCACTACACCATACCGGGACGTCCTAAGTGTCCTAGATGAAGTTACTTTGATGACTCGGTGCTAACACACCGAGGTTGCAAACCTAATTCTACCGCCTCAAACCGAGCGAGGTGGCGCTACGGTTACAACTTGGGTTGGCGTTCTGGAGGATCCACGTTTGTTTCGCGGCTCCTGCCATCGCGATTTCAGTTTTTTCGTGATTTCCCGAAATTTCTCCTGGTGCATTCGGGAATGATAACTTAACAAAGAACATCGGTGATTTTCCTCCCAGGTGCTATCCTTGTGTAGATTAGTACATAACCATATGATGATCTCGTTGTCGACGAGACGTAAAGTTGAATTAAAATGTATCTACCATAACATGTGAGCGCAGCAAGGACCGACAAGTGGCATCAGCGCACAGCTGTTGTCCTCAGTAGAACATATCTAGCTCTTCGCTACCGAGATTACAACAGCACGAGCGACATAGTTGCTTGCCAACCACTAACAGGGACGTAAGACTGGAAGTATAGGGGAACTTGAGAATTAACAAAGCAGCAGCCGTGAATATGTAATATGCACTTGTTGCAAATGTTTGTAGATGTATAAGGGTTTATTTTGTGTCAGGTTGTTCATGTCTTGTGAACACGCTGAATCAAAATTTTGACGAAACATCGAAATGTTTTCTAATGAAATATGCGGGAAGATTTAGTTATTATAATCATGACTTACTGTAAGAAGTGTACCAAATTTGAAGCTTTGACAAGATATTATTTCCTATTCACCAAGGCTAAATAATGACCATTTTACACAGATTCAGCTTAAAATATACTACCTACACTATAACGAACATAAACAGAGAGTTCTACATTGTAATTTGGTACACATTTTTTTTTTCAAATAAAAACATACCGTAGGTCGCGGTAAGGTAAAGTCTACTACAAGTTGCAAAGATCAAAGTTAAAAGTTTGTCACAGGGACAATTTCTTTCTACCTCTTGAGCGCTGATATCGGTAAGAATTGTAAACTGTCCAATCACAGAGCTTTCCAGAATTTTAAGTTATATTAAGTTTTAAGACTTGAAATTGGTTTATTTTCTCTTTTAAATTAAATTACTTCTATCATTTCCAATCTTATTTAGGTTTAATTTTCCAGCGGTTTCGTATTTTATCTCGTCCCTTCGCGATAGCAGCAAAACTAGCGGCAGAAATGTTTACCGCGCCAAGCTCACTTATAAGAAAACACATTTTCTTTCTAACCTGTAGTGGAACTAACCTTAGTCGGGGTGACTATGGGCAATTTACACTATTTTTGTTTGCCGTGTGTGTTAACTATGAGTTAATATTAAAAAAAATTTCTCGTGGACGTTTATCATATACTCAACGCAAGTAATTTTTTTCTCAGTTCTGCCATACATGCGAAAAAAATATTTTTTGAGGGCCCTAAAATCACTCCAGTGTCCAAAACCACGGTAGTTTTATAAATCATAGCTCCGTATCCTCTTGGATTTTTAAGAAACATTTTGAATTTTTCTTGCGCAGCTAAATATTTGTAGAAATTGTTGTGGATACTACATTGTGTGCATGTAGAGCTTGTCGTATTCGATTTGATTGAGTACGAAGTTCTCAAGAAAATTCACTGACGAACGTCGTACATATTTTATACAAGAACAGGAACTGGAGAAGGCATTGATAGTGGCCTTGGTTAATGAACCATCCCAGCATTCGTCTGGCGAATCCATGGAAAACAGAAGTTATGATGGCCAGAGTCTGGAATCGAACCCAGGTCACATTGGTTAGAGACTAGTTATACATTGGCCATGGAGCCAATCATAAACTTTAAAACATCACAGATTATACTGTGTTGCCTAACAGACCGGCGTAATTTATTTTAAACGCTTCTCATTGCCCTCTGTTTTTTTGCAGTGCAGCGATACAAGTCGCACGATGAACACGTTAGCTCTGCATATGGTTTGCACAACCAGGAGAATGAATTGCTTTTTGGTACTATTTGGCTATAATTTAAGCTCATCGTTTGGCAAGAAAAGACCTTGCATAGACGTACGTTCTTCTTTCTTGAGAACAGTTATACACACAGAACAAATGCAAATAGTGTTTGAAGAGAAACCCTTAAGCAGTAACACAGTACAATATTTGAAACTTACCAGTTAACATTTTCATGCGTAGAAGTTATTAGCACAAACATACTTATTTGGTTTTTGGTTTTCGTTATGGTTTTACGTGTCCTCGAGCAGCACATGGCCTTGATAGATGTATTCGGGGTGAAAGTCAGCCAGGTCTTGTTTAAGGAACCATCCCAACATTCGCCAGGAGTGATTTCGAAAAATCGTGGAAATCTGAAGTCAAGATGGCCGAAACCGGGGATCGAACCCGGATTCTCCCGAATGCGAGGCGAGTGTTTTACTACTGCTCCTCCACGCTCGGTTTAGAAGCGAATGAAAATGTATCAAACTAACCGAATTAAATAACCTACAAAATTTCTGGATTTTTACATTAGGTATATAGGAAATTTCTGGTAGAGCCAATCATACCCGTTAAATGAGCAGTAAATATGGTGAATGGATGAAACACTGGATTTTGCAAAACAGCATGTATTCAATCAAAATAAAACGCAGAAAAATGGCCTCTAGCCAACTAAAAATACTTCTGTGGAAAACTTTATTTTGTATACCACAGGTTCGGTATGTAGTGACACGAAATTTTCACAGCATATGCACGGTACATAAACTTGCACTATTGTGACGGACCGGCTACATGACATATTTGCCCTAACCCTCTAATTATGTTATACAGTGGCGAAGCATGGATGAGTTCCAATGAAACTAGTGCTTAGCTGTGATTATTAGACTGGTAGGAGCATTTACACTACTGCCAGTAAAGCGCGAGAGACAAGGAACGAATCGTTTCATTGCACGACCTGAGTAACAGTCAAATTAATCTACTGGTTTGATTCCTACAGGCATGTGAATGACAAGTTTCCAAAGAAAGTCTGATCTAATACCGCTTCTCTTGACACGCGACAACACTTCGCTATCCTCCGCTCACTCTTACCTGAATTCTCGAATAAACAAGGCAGATTATAAACGAACATGTTCATTGGCTGCCGACCGCCGTGCACTGAGGTCTTGCAAAGAAATAGATGTTTGTTATCTGTTATGTACTACATATAAATTTACCAGTCAGTCACCTAACAAGAACGCTTTAATAACAAATACGTAACATTAACGCACGTTGCTAACACAATATACGACGCCATAATGGTTAGCGGTTGACATGTACGTATATTCGGTGCACGGGTTGTTTAACAACTCACGCTCTGTTAAACATACGAGTTTCTTGGTACATTTGTCAGTATTTATGGCTGTACGATACTCTCATACTTGTTTCCGAAAAATACCAAAACTGTAGTTCAAATAATAATTACCTCTGTAAAATTAAGGCGGACTTATATGCAAGTATCACAAACTAATCTTATTTATTCTCCAGCGTAATTTTTGTCATTAAGACGTACGTCAATGTTAATGGCTACTGTCAATAGGTTTTTGTATATCCAATTCCTATTTCGGTTCGTCCGCATCAAAATTCCTTGTTCAATTTCGAAGCGTCCTTCTCGCATCAGTAATGTTTACATGGTCAATAGACTTACGAATTAGGCTATGTGACGTTCAGTGTGAACAATGAAACTGTGTTGCATAATTTTCGAATAATGGCGTTATATCTGCATTATTAAACAAACTTGTGGTATTGTTTATATTATACGAATAAAAATTACACATATTTTTTATCATGCAATAAGAATATGTAGTGAGAATTATCTACAGATTGTTTGGTGATCAACCAAATGTGATTTTTTCCAAAATATAAGTATAAAATAATCCAAGAGGACTTTATAGCAAGTTTTATTACAAGCTTATTTTTCCTGCACAAAGTAAGTACAAAATGTTCGTTACATCAGCACCAGAATTTTGAATACGATCGTTAGTCATGGCTCGACAATTACAATTGAATATTGAAATATACTATAATTGTACAAAAAATCTATATTTTATTCAAGTTTTTATGTAATATTGTCTATCGTATGTCGATAACATATACGAAATTTCACGCAATATTGTTTCTATTACTAATACGTTGTTGTCTTGTATTATACTGCTTGTACATAGTTTTGTCGGTTGGAAATAGTACTTCGGCGCGCTGTACACATTGAGCGAATTAGAAGCAGGCGAGGTGCAATGATATTATTATTTGTTTACTTCAGAACTCAGGTAAGCTTGAACGGAGATTATTTACGTTTCACGAGTGGTGAGGGTAGAAGTACAACTTTCAAGGTCAGCAGCCACGGTACTACACACTTGCTTTTGCCTTACAGAGTATGGCGAGTTCGGGGCCAGCTTCTTTCTACCCATTTCACCTTCAACCCGGGTCGGGTTCTTCACCAGATTTTCCTTACTTTTCTTTTTGTGTGTGAAGGGCACCCACTGCTTGGGACTGCACTTCTTTGCTAGCGGCTTGAGAGTCCCACGACCGATGCCAAATCCCATGCGCGGGGCCGTTAAACAAGTTCGTAAAATTCGTACATGGATGGGCAAAAAAATAAATTATTATTTTTTTACGTTCATGACATCAGAAGTTGTTTTGGGAAGTCAACAGAAACAGCATAGTGCTCGTTTGGTCAGTAAGGTTGAATAAAAACTGAATGTTGTATAATTGTATGCCGCATTTAAATATTTCAAACATATATATTTGTATTAACTACTTAATGAAAAATTATTGTAGGGCCCTACAACTTAACAACTAACATTCCAAAAGGTCAAAACAGGCCAGAATGTTCTAAATCGATTTTATGTAGTATACCTATAGGTTTGGTGTTAGTTTAAACAGTAAAAAAAAATAAAATAAAATAAATAATATGTCATGTGCTTCCACTTCGGCGTAGTTAATATTCAGTGAATTGTAATACCACAAAAGACAAAATTTTAATAAAGGTTCACTTAACAACGTATTTCACTTAATTAGTTATGTAATTAGTACAGGTAACCTGTCAAGTTACTAACACATAGGCTACTATGAGGTAATAACACACGGAAACGACAATAAATGCACGCTCTCATAGTAGGTAAACTGAATAAATTTCTAAACAATAGTGAACGTTTTAACTCTTACCCAATATGGGACACATTCACACTTATGCTAGTAAATAAAGTAAATGCTGATAATTTTACTATACAAATCTGGCAAGATCTGGATACATTTGACTACTTCTTAAAAATGAATATGAACGCTACTATAGGAAACAATGTTACAACGTCTATTTTATTAAAACTCTTAATATACGTGAGGTAAACTAACAAATAATTTTTTCACGGTGTAGACAGACACTTCGACCAAACAAATCCTGAAAATATGCAGGGAAAGCGAGGACTATCAACGGGACTATTTGTAGACAACATATATTAGCTAGTAGAGGTACTTCGATTTTGCTAGAATGAAGTATTCATGTAACAGTGGCCGCGCTGGTTTTACATGAACATATCATTAGGAGCCAACTTGTATTACGTCCAACCTCTCCAAAAGAGGTATGCTAGTTACTGCATGCCAAGTTAGAGATTCACTCATAAAAACCGTCCACCGAGTGGGTTTGGCATGAATATGTATGCCAACTTTTACGACAGCCTGCACAAAACCGTATCAGAAACCATACGGAACAGAACAATACCTGCAGATCAAAGGACTGCGATATGGTTTTACCAGAGCTGAAGCGAATATTATACCATTTAATACAACAATTTTTCACCAGAGACCTTAAAAACATGGTATGGACTTTTTCAACTATTTGACACAGTCGACGCTTAAAAGTCCTATAAGAAGAATAATCTCACTAAGCACTGAACGCCTGTCGATTGACTTGCGCGTAGAGGTGATACCACTGGTCAGTTGTACCCTTGGCCCTCCACCGATTTTGTGCCTCAGACATACGAACGGGGCTTGTCTACAGAGCTACCTTAATAGGGCGTGGTCCATAGTTCAAGGCTAAAAGCATTAATCTATAACTTTAGGTTTCTTGAAGCCAATTTGCGAAAATTAAACAATAGCAATCCTAGACGTTGTAGCCAACGTTTTAAACAGAATTGTTTCCAATGTTACTAACTTCTGAGGCGCAATCTCTCACGCCGGAACGTCGTGCATTTAACTGCGGCGCAAGTGATCACGCGTAACGAATTAGTAATTCTGTATAAATATTTACTCATAAAGTTGGCAAAAAATATCCATATTGGCTTCGAAAAAAAACGTAGAAATCAATTTATGTTTTCAGCGTTAATTTATCTACCACGCACTCAAAGGAGGCTGCCCACTTCAACGTCTTGACTAGAAAATGGTAGGATTTTAAATAAACTATACTATGTGTGGCTCAGTACCTATCAAACCGTCATGCAAGGACTAACTTTATTTGATCATATTGGTGGGCCTCACATTTCCAAAAGGCTCATTTAGAGTATCGTGCCTTAAAAGGACAGCAAAAAATCCTATTTCTCCATATTCTGCAGCGAGGAAAAAAACGTTATAACAAACGGAGGACCTGGAAAGTGTATACGCGCATATAAGGTTCTTTATATTGAATGCTATAATGCTATTCCTAAGCAGGCATCACTCACGTAGGTTGAGTACTTATCGAATTAACGTTTATTGGCCGAAGCTTTGCATACAATTTGGCGGATTGGGTAGACGGCCACCTTAAGGGGGAGTGTAAGGCAATTTTATTGTATTTTCAGTTTTTGAGCCACAACATTTATTCAAATTGTATTATGAAAATTTTCTCTTCGACAATGCATAGAATATATTCTTGGTTAAATGCTTGACATAAATAATAATGGAATCTTTCATTACTTTGTCATGCAGAGTCATTACAAGAGAATTCTTGAAATTTAACCTACAAATCTCTTGCAGTGATTCTGCAAGACAAATTAATAAAAGATTCCAGTATTATTTATGTCGAGCAATTAACCAAGAATAACTTATATTCTATGCTTAGTTGAAGAAAAAAGCTTGACAATACAGTTTGAATAAATATTATGTCTCAAAAACTGATAATACAATAAAATTGTCTAACACTAACACTCCACCCTTAAAGGTGTTCACGAGGCAAAAATGGTTCATTTCATATTTTTACGGCATCGTGTTCGTTTTACAGACGTTTCTTGTGAATAAATTTTTCACTTGTAAACATTTTTCCGCTCGTATAGTTTTCCCATAGCGGCATGTCGAAGTCAGAATTTGCTAGTTACGGGAACATAGGAATAATAAAATCAAGTGAATGATTCAAATGAAATTGTTTTCACTGAAAATAAATATTATATGCCATCTGCTAAAATATTAAAAAATACGCAATGAAATTCCTTTGTAATTAAAAAAAAATCTAGGAATGATGAGAATTTATTTCATTTGCGGCAATTTAAAAAAAAGACGAAAGGACTTCGTTGTGTTTTTATAAATATCATAGCTTATGACCTATAATATCTAATTCCACTGTAAATTATTTCATTCGAATTAGTTACTTGGCTTTTATTATTCCTACGTTCCCGTAACTTTACAAATTCTGCCTTTGGCGTGCCGCTATGAGAAAACTATGATAAATAAACAATTTATACAGGTAGAAAATGTAGTCACAAGTAACGTCTATAAAACGAACACTACATCTTGCAAATAAAAATTATGATTTTTTTCCAACGTCAACAAACTACCTACGCGTCAGAGGCTGAAAAATGTCAGAGACGTAAGGGCGACCTTGAAACGTGCATCAAATGCCGTATCGCCTCAACAAGCCAAGCTCTGAAATGGCGTGCAAGGTTCCCGCCGAACCGTTTTTACTACGGGACACTAAGCGGTGACCATATAACTTTATTGGTGGAAAGTCTGTAGTAAAGTCTAGAGTACATCGCAATCTGAATTCCACGTAGGCCTACATCTGATTAGTACATTTTGAAGTACGGCAGTCTGAAATGGCCGTTTTTAGCCATGTTCGAGGGCTAAGAAATAGTGTTTTTAATGAGCAGAGAGTCTTAATAATGAGATTCCAACCTTGTCTGAAGTGTGTTTTCTTTCCGTACGCTGGCACAATGAGTACACGCTGAATTGTTTCGTAGGAAATCCTGTTGACGAACACACCTCATGCATTTAAAACGTGAGGTAGGCGGCCATATTGTGGGAGCCGTGTACCTTCGTGTTGGAATCTCAGAAGTGACGAAACTATACGTGCGATCTTGAAGTGCGAAGAAAATACCGCATCGCCTCAGCGAGTGGAACTTTGTACTAGCGCGCAAGATTCCACCTATCCATATTTACTATGGGAATTTAAGGCGCCGTGTGGTTAGGCGTTTGAGACACAGCACCAAGGGCGATGTTGACCGGCTCATCTGGCGTGGTTTCGACTATACCACAAGACAGTGAGACAGTGTGCAGTGGTATCGTTGATCACTCGCCTGTCGGGGTTGGTCTCCGAATTTTCGCATATGCGGGAATCGTGCTAGACGATTCCGTTGGTCGAAGGGTATTCTCGGGGATTTCCCGTTTCCCCCGCCATTCTCATTCCGGCGCTGCTCCATGCTCACCTCATGTCACCCCTCACTAGATGTTAAGCGCTGACCAATTTCTCTCACTCACATCTCTCGCCTGACTGACACTTTCAGTGGTGCCCTGTATTTTTATTAGTGAAAAGTTTTAATCCAAACACATTGCCTGTTTCTCGAGTAGTTTCACACGAATCCCGTTAGTAGTATTTCAGATATGACTGTTTAAAAAAGCTGTTTTTAGCCATTTTGAGTGACTCCGCAATGATCTTTCGAATTTACATGATGCTTTGAAACTACTTTTCCGTCATCGTTTGAAGTGTTTTTTTTCGTACCTTGACACAATGTGCACATGTGAAATACTTTCTTTAAAAAACGTATTTACGAACACATAGCAACGCATTTTAAACGCGTGGTAGGCAGTACTCTTAAGCTGCGACCATATGATGTTATTGGTGAAAAGCCTGTAGCACAGTTCAAGGTACAACTCTATCTTTTTGCACACATACGGTTACTACATTATCAAGTGAGACGATCTGAGAATCCCGTTTTAGCTGTGTTGGAGGGCTTACAAACAGTGTTTTAAATTAACATAGTGCCTTGACATTGACATTCCGTCCTTGTCTGAAGCGCGTTTTATTTTCGCACATTGGTACAAAGGGAACATGCGGAATACTTTCGTAGAAAGACTTATTCTCCCGCACATTACAACAAATTTGAAGTGCATGGTAGGCGGCGCTATTAACGTCTAAGTTTTAAATTGCGCATACTTCTTGATACACTCTCCCCAGTAAGGCGCTATCATATGGGACGCCTAGCGCGACAGCGGAAACGACGGCACAGCGAAACGACGTGGTCTGAGACGATGTTCGTGATGTTATTTTTTTCGTAGCTGAGAGAATAAATGTGATTAGAGTAGCGAGACGCCAGATGACGATGTGGCGTCGCAGCGTGGCCGCGCGTCCGTATCTCCTGCAGGCTATTGGCCGGACGGGAGGTGCTGGGCGGGGCCTGGAGCAGCCTGGCCACTGAGAAGCCTTCCTGGCCACTGAAGAAGCCTGACGCTACGCTGCGAGAACGTGCCGCATGACGACAGACGTTCAACGAACTACACACAGCGCGATGCCACTCCGTTTGTTCTGGCATTCAAGATAGCGACTCTTTCTCATTGCTAAGGAAAGCTAAGGGCCAGTGGCAGACTTCGCATTAGTTTGCCAACCAAGTTGTAGCTTTATTGTAGATATGGTGATTTATCGCGGGAAAAATTACAGTATGCTGGTTTTTCAACCTAAGTTCAGCTTACAAAAGGATTGCTGACCTTCGCTTGTACCTAGAGCTGTTACCCTATTTGACTAAGTAACTAAGACGATGCCTGTCCTTAGTCTGCAGACAGCTACGTAATGGCAGCGGTAAAGTCACCCATTCGTACATTTCGCAAGAAAATTCAGCGTTTTGAAGTGTAAGTAAGGACAGACATTTTCGTTACATACATTATTAGTAGAGAGGATGATATATCGCGGAAATGTTTTGTGGCAACATAGTCTTGAAAACACTGTAGTTAATTACAACACTCATTATTAGGTGACATAGGTCTGACACAACGTAGTAGTCTGCAAACCAATAACAGGCATCAAATATTACAATAGGGGGATTCTGATTGGCTCAGTCAAATAGGGCAACAGCTCCACGTACAAGCTAAAGCCAGTCATCTTCTGGTAAACTGAACGTGCGTTGAAACCCAGCAAACAGTCAAGTTTTCCCGCGACACATCATCATCTCTAATTATTAGAGATTATGGTATATCGCTGGAAAACTTGACTGTTCGCTGAGTTTCAACTCACGTTAAGCTTACTAAACATTAATGGTTTCGCTTGTATGTGGAGCTGTTACCCTATTTGACTGAGCCAACAAGAATCCCGCTATTGTTAGAGCCACGATTTTATGGCGAAAAGATTTTTGCAACATTTGGTTTCGATGCGTCATGTGCACACCTGCAGCTCTGCTACATCGTCTGTGATTGGATGATTTTACTCTCACTTGCCTTGGCAAATTATAGACGTACAGACTCACAATAATCTTATTATGATTGGTGCAGTCAAATGAGAAACGTGTCTGAACATAGACACGCTGCCAATAACCTTGAAACAGAACTGCCGATGTGCACCTGAGTCACTGAAACAAAGTGGGGCAAAAATCTTTTCGCGACAAAATCGTGGCCCTAGCTATTGTATTATTTGATGCCTGTTATTTGTCTGCAGACAGCTACGTTGTGTCAGACCTATATCACCCAATCATATATGTTGAAATTAACTGCAGCATTTTGAAGGGTATGTTGACACGAAACATTTTCGCGATATATCGTAATCTCTAACTATTATTAGAGACACTGGAAAATCGCGAAAATATTTAACGTCTTACTTTGACGCCAAAAAGCTATTTTATCTGTATACCTATTAGTGTTATTGGATGATGAAATTTGTAACGTGACCATACAATTTTGTGGGCAAATCACATACGTTCAGTGTTAAAACTGCATAGTCAATTTGGACCTGTAGAAAAGAGAAACAGTGATCCCAGTGGCATAGAGTGGAGTGTTTCAAGACATGCGATGCTAAGAAAGGACTATACGCAAAATTTAGTTGTGTGTGGAAGCATTAGACTGGTACACACTTGAGCTAGTAGCGTGGTAATGACAAAGTACGAATTCTCTAGTAATACACCTCAGTATCTGCAACATAACTTTCATGTGCTCAAACCATGTAGTCGTTGCTAATACTTAACGCCTTGGAACACAACCAAACTACGTCACTGAGTGCTACAGATAAACGATAACCAATATCGCTACAAATCCTTCAGTGTTTCACACTCTGCACGTTAGAGCCTAGATACTGTCAACATTTCCCGTGAATTTCCACATTCTCTAACCATCATTTCTAGTTATTTGCAATCAAAAACCCCGCTTGTTCGAGTCCTAAAAGTGCGGAGCTTTAATCCTTAGGCACAAGTAAAGTAACTGGTGTGCCGTCTTCTCGCCGATAACTTCCCTCCATAATACATTCGGTAGTGATCATAGCTTATTATGGCGTAATGCAGAAAGTGTACTTTACACGCCCATACTTTCGTCAATATTTGGTACGAAAAAGAAGACCACAAAATCTCCCATTTTCATCCAATTTAGTCCGCTCTAGAAAATAAACTTTACAGAATACTAGAGGATGTGTCCAAATAGAGAGACAATTTTGTGGCAAAACATTTTTGCAGCTTTTAGTTTCAATGCTGTACATTGTAACGAGACAGCGCTCTCGGTGGCATGGGTCTAAACGTCCTGATGAGATGTGCCACTCCCCCCTGCCTCTCTGCACGCTTCCGCCAGTCCCGCCGATGAGGCTGCAGACTGTGTCCCCGCCACTGGTGCCGCGGGCCGCGTTCCTGCGCTGACGTCACTATACTTCTGAATGGGTGGGCATTTATCAATCATCCTTGATCGATTGTTACCGTAACGTCTAGAAATTTTGGTTTACATCAACCAGCACTGTTGGCGAGCCGTAAGAATGTCCTGGGTGTCGTCGCAGGCTACAATAAATACCACCCACTGCTAGCAGTGGCAGAGTGATTGTGGCGTTTAGCCTGTGAGTGTTCGCGACTGACTGGCAACGAGGGAAGAGGCGAGACTGGTGGATCAAGGCGAGATTGTGCGACAAGTGTGGACAATGGTGGGACTGTTGGAGTGGTGTGAGTGAGTGCGAGAGCTGACGAACAGGTTAGACTGTAGCTTTACATTGCGAGACATTTCTGGGAAGATGGTAAAGCAAGGTAAGTTGGCTTTATATCTCGTCGAAAACGAAGTCATCAGAGACGGTGACACACAACTTAGTACAACTACAGGCGCTGGGAGAGAAGTCGGCCATGACCTTTGTTAAGGAACCATCCCAGCATTCGCCTGGAGCGATTTCGGAAAACTATGGAAAACGGAAATCAGGATGACCGGAGCCGGGGACCGAACCCGAGACCTTCCGAATGCGAGTCCAACGTGTTACCGTTGTGCCACCTCTCTCGGTTTTCTGGAAAGAGACTTATGAGATCGGAAAACTGATTTGGAAGAGAGACATTTATAAATTTTATATGAGAGCAGTAATTTATATTTCAGGGATTGCCTGTAAATAATATACGTAAATACTGGTAAAAAGTGTAGAGGGCAATGGTTGTACGCTTATTGTAGAATGTTTTATAGGGATAGTAATAATTTAAGAAATTAAATTTAATTAATTTACTTAATTATCCATCAAGCCCTCCATCCCAATCGAACCTGGCTGCACCCTGGAGAGCAAAGTTGTAACAATATGGATGTCTGCAGCTCTACTTCATGTTCAGTGATTGTCTGTTATATCTAGGCCCATGCACTTTTCTCGAAAATAATTTTGCCCCAGTTTGTTTCAGTGTCTTACATGCACGTCTGTAGTTCTGCTTCATAGTCAGTGATAAGAAGTTTTAACTCTCGCGTGTCTTGGGATTCTACCCGCAAATTATAGACGTGTGGTATTGCAGTAATCTTATTGTGATTGGTGCAGTTAAGTAAGAGACTTCACTTCGCAAAGACACACTGCCAATAACATAGAAGCATAGCTGCAAATGTGCACGTAAGCCATTGAAACAAACTGGGGCAAAATTCTTTTCGCGAAATGTTCATGGCCCTACTTATAACACTTACTTGTCCTGGGAGGTCTACTAGTCAATCACTGACGTGTGGTGTCACAATAGCCTTATTCTGACTGGTGCAGTCAAATGATTGACATGGCTGAACAAAGTCCCGCTGCCAATAACCATTACGTAGATCTGCCGATGTGCCCGCAAGGCACGGAAACAAAACTGCGCAAACATATTTTCGCGGCACACTAGTGGTTCAAGCAGTGGCCGTAGAGGAGTGAGTATTTCTCCTAGACTTCTCAGTCCTATAAACATACCGACCAAAGTTGAATACCCAATGGCTTCTGACGATACAAGTGCGTAGCAGGAATTGTCCCCATGAATTATTTCCTTATTTATTACAGTCTTGCAGTCGTCTTATCACAGAAGTGACAGTGAGGTTCATCCTGACCTAGGAAAAATAACGCGATATACTAGTGCCTCCTGTCATAGAGATGCACTAGTGAAACGTTCTTAGAATATTATTTATGAGCAGACATCACTCACGCTCGTTCGAAAAAAAAATAATTTCCGAAGCTTTGTATGCCGATTGGCGGCCAAGGCAGAGAGCAGTTTCTTTTAAAAACGTAGTATATAATTGAATGTCTTCAAAACAAAATTTTATGTTATTTATAGACAATAAAAGCCAAGAAAAGCGTTGATCATATCCACACAGTTACTATAAGGCCAAATTTATTTTCTGTCATGCGATCTGTGATATCGAAATTCGAGATGAACTAATAATTATTCATTGGTTTCAGTCTCACGTAACAATTAGGTATACGACTGGCAGTCATATTAAGTAAGCTTAAAACAATTCTGTAAATTAGGATGCACGGCAATAAAACTTCTGAATTTTTAATTTAAAACATATAAAAACAGAGGAAGACCAACAAACAATCAGTACATCTAGGAAACTGTTTCCAGTTTGAGTTAAGCGCAGTCAACTGGGCGTTCACTTAAGGTGACCACCTAGGTGGACGCATTTTGCGCTTTCAAGGGCTAAAAGTGTGGAACCCGTAAGTACGACACAGCATGACCATCACGCCTTGCGCTAGCCTCTAGGTGCAAGTCCCTGAGTTGGTGTGCAAGTCTTCTCGCCGATAACTCGCCTCTTTGAGACGGCGACCCTATCATTTTATGATGTAATATCAAAGATAATGTTCACACCTTAACATTTAAAAACATTCGGCACCAAAATAGTCATACCAAAAAAGGACAGTGATGAGTAGTTGTGAACCTGAAACGGACACACACACGTGTAACGTTCCTTGAGTGATATTAATAAGCATATGTTACTTATACGCTGTGTGTAGTGTTCGAACAATCTCGTTACGGCCGAAGGTCTGCATGTGGTAAGGTCCTTAGTTTTGCAGTGATTTCGAAAAAAAATTTGTTGTTAATAATACTCATTAAAATTCTTGCTCCAAAGTTATGACACTAACATGTCATAATTTGCAGCTGAATTTTTTTGTAGCAATGAACTGAACTGTTTTTTAGATTTCGTCACCCCAAGTACCACGTTTTTTTGTTGTGAAAATAAGCGAAATTGAAGCAAAGTATTTTTTTTTGCTGACAAATGGTACATTATTTTTAAAAATGCATGCACAGTTTTGTGCGTCGCGAGACTGCAATTTGTCTCAATTTTTTAAAGCTTTCGGTTTAAAAATATTTGTGTTATTGGCACAAGTGTAAAAAATCTTAAGGAAGAAGCCCGTAAGAGCAGGCGTGTGGCGTCCGACACTTGTTGGTACAACTGCAAACCAAGCATATAGCAGCACCGCTTACTTGATCTCTCCCTGTTTATCATGAAATTATTCATTACTTCACACTTTCAAAGCCGGTCGTATTCCTGGTAAAATGAGCGGAGCAAGTGGTCCCCATTCAGAAAATCAAGAAAATGACACGCTATAAAATGTTAGTATGTAGTTTATATCAGGATAACATTCGTTTTCTTGCAGGAAACGCCTTTTTATAGCTGTTACATATCGAAATACGAATTTTATCATCGATACTGCTTTAGCCATGGGGCTGCTAATGGATAATAACGTTATAGAATGCTACAAAAATCTCTAATAACCTCGACGAGACGCAAAGCAAAATAAAAAATAAATAAAAAGAAACAGAGGAACATAGCTCTTTAAATAATAGTACTTTTCTCTCAACTAGTTACATTGTCGAGTACTACTTGCAATATTATTTATTACACGCACTATTAGTCAACTTAATAAATATACGTATAAATATAAATAAATCACACGTATTCTGACTGAGTGTGAATTCAATCGTTAAATTGTGGGAAAAATTCTTATCCAACATTAGGTAAAAATGTGGCTGAAAGTTCACACTGACGGAGTACGAAGCAAGCAAAAATCGTGAACGTTATTTCTTACAGAATTTTATAAAAATTTTCCCGTAGGAAAAAGCGTCCGTCTGTTAATGCTAAATAATTACCTAAAATTTTTACGTTTTATTTTTCGTTTAATTTGTTAGCGTTCTCTAAAGCTTTGCTCTCACATACTCTCTTATGTGCTATGTATTATTACATCAGTTTTATGGTAAGTACATTTTAACTGCTTGTATTTTCGAATGCCATACTTGTGATGGCCAATATGTGCACCACATGCTTGATGATTTATTTTCAAATAGTCTCGCTAATATAGTATTGGACAATCTATACATATCCATGTGCTCTTCATGTTTTATGTATACACAAAATGTATTTGTGATCTATTTCAAGTTTGAAGTGTTTCCTGTTATTGAACGGTTAAAATGTTGGTCTCTATTTCTCTTTCAGATGATCTTTTGTCAGTGATCCGAACGGTGTTGCTTTTAATTTGGTATTAAAAAACTGACAAAACTAAAACAATAGTAAAACTGGTTTAAATTAATATAGCTACACTGAAAGAAAAATTTTGTAGGAAGCCTTCCCTGCAAAATTATTTTGTAGTAACTACAAAATATTTTAGTAGTGGCCACAAAAAAAAATTTATTGGCGACAACAAAATAATTTTGTGATAACCACACAATATTTTGTAGCTGCTACAAAAATTTTTTTTCCGTGTTACGGAAATTATATACTGAATATATTAATGAAGAATAATGCAAAAAGGAACCGTTATTTAAGTGACCAGTTACTCAGAAGATAATACTAAAGACCCACACAGTTTGTAGGAACGATAATAGGCACAATTTATGCATCAAAAACACTTGTGTATTTTACTCTAAGTAAGAAGTGACCCAAGTGGAATGCAAGAAAAAAATTAACATACTTTTGATATTCAACATGATGAAGGGAAAGATGAGTAAACAATCAGGCAGTAATAAAATCATATGAAGACTTAGAATGCCTTATGTATAGACCGCAAACCTCGATGTTAAGCGCTGACCAAAATCTCTTCACTTAACTTCAAACAGGGATTCACCAGTAACGAAAAAAATACGTCGTAAAGTAATACATTACGTTGAAGCGTAGTAAACAGTCAACATTTCCGCGATAAACCACGGTCTAAACTATAATAAACTATAATAAACATTTCGTGAAAGTGAAACCTACTAAAATTGCGATTTACAGACATTTTCAGGCAGGTGAGTTTTAATGCGAGCAATAAGAAGTACCAGAGAAACAAGCAGCATTTCTTCAGCTTTATTATTACGTCTTAAAATGATAGGGTCACCGATGAAAGCGCTCGTAGAAGCTATGCTGTATTTGACGCACGTGCTCGGATTGCCCTTACACTCTTCTAACGCGAAAACTATCTCCAGCCAGATGACGTCCTCTAGTACAATCAAGAAAAAAAGTAGAGGTCACTCAATATAAAATGTGCCTTTTTGAAGAATATTTTGTCTAGAATAGTAATTTTAAAATATTACATATTTTTACCTCAGGTTTTAAATTTTGTACATGATACACTCTATGCACTGTGTTTATTACTTTGGATGACTTGGTTAGGTTAAAAAGTGGCAGGAAACTTAAAATTAACTTGAAGAAAGAAATTAACCAAGGATTAAAAAATGCTCACTTTATCCCGCACCGTCTATTCCAAAAATCCTCATGGTGGATAGGGTCCGTGATTACTGTATTCAATATGTTCATGGCATCTACCTCGACATTATAAACTGTTAAAATCTAATGAATCAAACCACCTCTATAGCGGCATACAAGAAAGTTGGTAGGCCCTACTGTAAAATGAGGCAATTTAAAATGGCTAAACATTACAAAACCAATCGCATACTCGCTACGTTCCCAGGTGTTTATGCGGAGAACATTAGTAACATCCTTGAGACAGTTGAAACAACGATTTAAGGAGAAAATAATGCTGAAATATTTTAACAGAATGGAAAATCTACATAGTGGTTAGTCGAAGTATCACAAAGTAAACTTGGAAGAAAACGATGTGCCTTCGTGTATCCTGAACCAATTATATAAATGTAATTAAGACACTGTACAGCACTCATTCAGATTGCAGGTTTGGAATAACATCATACATAGGCATTAGATTCGACATTTGAAAGAGTGAGTTCTGCAATGAAGATATAAGGCTATTCTGGCGACGAAAGAAAAAAGGGGCCGAAATGCTACATCTCCTAGTGAATATAATTAAACAGAGTATCTATAATTAATAAATAACTAGTACTAAAAAGTGGTGATAAACAGACTGTGAATATCCTACTTGAGACAGAAATTTTGTTTCATTTATAAGCTCTACATAAACGACACCAGACTCTCCTCCTGGAGTGAAAACCCATTAGTAGATATGATCAAAGCTGTGATGGAATTCTCTAAATGTGCTAATATGAAAATCACCCAGGTAAATTCTCCCTGATTATTTTTTTTTTCAATTGGAGGATATGATCACACTGAACAACGAAACAATGCAGAAAATTGTGTAAGCACTGACAGTCAGTTACATAAACATAGTTAGAAATATGGCATTCAGAATGCAACAATGTATGTTATAAATATCTACGTACAAAACCGAGTCTACGCACACAGCATAAATATAGAAATAAAGTACGTTTTACTAAGAACTTGACAACCCGTGTGATACGGTAAAACACTGGAGATAACTAGGACACAAACAGACTTATATGCATCAACGAAAGTTCGTACCAAAACATAACTTAGACCCCTACCCTCCAAATATGATGTTGACTCCATTATGAGCCAAGCAATTAAGGGACCTGAACATTTGTTCATTTCAAAAGTGCCTCAAAAATCGAATCACGGCTCTAAAAGTGCCTGGAACAGAGGAAAAAGAAGTACACGAGGCTTATTAGAACCTGAATGGGTACCGAATTATCAAGTAACTCATTTAATAATCTACGAATTGCCTACTATAAATTAATTACTCTGAAAATTACATAGGATGGTAAATAAACACTGGCAAAATATCAAAAGAACAATGAGCTAAGCATAACAAAGACAAATTGAAACAACAAGCTGTTACATGGTCAGTACCTCAGGTGAAGCAGTTGTTTAGCAACTAAATAAACAAACAACATGTGAATGACTGACAATAGGTCTTATGAAAGTGCAACAGGGATAATTATTTTAATCGTACAAGACCTGGGAACCTACGAGATTGCAGTGCATCTTGTGTACATATCGAACAAGGAGATCCTAACCGTGTGGATACTGATTGCGCAATACTATACTAGCGAGACACATCGTCAAGCATGTGCTATTAACACTAGCAGTCATAGGTATGACATTAGCAAATACAAGCAGTTAATATTTTCCTTCGATAAAACATATAAGAGAGGATGCGCTTTACAATATATGTTAAAGTGACTAAAATAACGAAATAAAAACCTAACAATAAAAACAGCATTACATAATTGAAGCGATATATGTGCAAGAATTTCGGTTCTGAAAACTACAGTAGACATGGTTGTAATACTTATACCCCAGAACCAACGAACTGGTCCTCAGAGTAGCATGTCAAACAACTGTCATGAAAGTCTAGACCGCTAAAACTACAGAAGACTGCAAATAACCCCTTTGTGATGAAAACGTGCACAAGAATGCTGTCGCAACTTGTTTGCCTGACGGAGGTGATATTTATTTATTTGCAATGAACTCGACCTTCACAATTTCATCTATTGGAGATAAAGTTTATTTTTATAATTTTGTCTAGCATGTAACGTGCTATATCGGACAGTTTATTTAACCTTACTAACAGCGTGTCAAGCAGAAAATACATTTGGAATATAGTTAAGTTTAAACTTCTAAATTTCCATTGCGTGTATATGATGTTCTGGTACGAAAATATATTTCAGACAAACATGTGTTTCGTAAAGCTAGAAATGTCCCAGTTTTACAACACATACCTAAAATAGCTTCCTCTTTCAGTGTGACATGTGCGAGCTCGTTTCCACATATTTGTGGCTACAATTTGGAGCACGCCGTCTTAGGTCAAAGGAGTCACATCCTCAAAAAATGTGTATTAATCTAGTTTTCGTTTCGTTACAATGCTATGAACTGCAGAAATTCAGATACTGCCGACGGAAAACGTGCATACGAACGATTGGCAAACTAAATTTAAAAAAATGGCCGCTACTGGAAAAATACCAAGCTTGGCAAGTAACAAACAAATCTCTACAGCAGACGTCATATGACCGATATGAAATAAACATTACGTATGTTTGTAACATATAATCCACGCCTCGAATATCACCTAGCTATGGACGATGTAACTTACAAAGTACAGTACCATTCATAACAACCTTCAGTATACATAACAACCTTAAGTTTAAAGTGAGACTTTTCGATCATACTGCAAGTGTGCAATTATGGCATACGTAAATATTCTTTGATATTTACAGTCTGAAATATACAACAAATAATAATTGAATACTGAACAATTTTTATGACTTCTAGAAACCCTCCAAAAAGCAAATGGCAAATGACATGTACAAACGTACGTAGCTACTTCCTTTGAAATATATATTACGTGAAGTACTCACATTTTTCTCTACTTATTATTTTACTGTCACGTTTTATTACTTGCATGTTAAACTTTCCTACCATTCATAGTTGTAATGTTACCCTCTTGTCTTTACTTCGAATTTTTTTAGTGCGCATTTATTCTCAAAACATTTACACTGATTTAATACTAATCCTATTATGTAAATGTTTTCATGTAATGTGTTTATTTTCCAATACTGATCAAACTAGTGGAAATCACATACCAGCCTATAGTTGATAAGTTTAGCCTAATGAACAGGATAATTTTTTGGCGTACGCCACGAACAGAGTGGACACGCACACAGTAACAAATAACATATATTGGAAGACAACATAGGTAATGACACAAAAGCCAGAAGCATTGACACCATATAACTCACTGACTCAAATAAAGTTACTTAGGTATTGATCGTTAGTAAGTAATGCTGGGATTTACATAGTTACAAATGACCGTTACTTGTAGCAAAGCAGAATAAAGAAAAAGAAGAAAATGTATCATACTCATTTCACCATTAAACAAAATTGCACGAGCGCAGAATCCATAGAAAATCTGCTGATATTTTGAAACGAGGGAGACAGATTGACCTATAGTAACGAAATTAGTTTGTATATATTTGTTCTGAGAATATAATTAACCAATTTGCGTAGGGTAAACGTAACCTACTACGTAATGTTAAGGTTACGAATGCCCGGATCAACGAAGTGTTAAACGTATTAGGACGGAAAGTGGAAGTAAATTAAAATATATATTGGGTACGTATTGCATTATTTCCTGCATGAAAAATTGCTTTATCCTAAGCAAATCAAGTTTTTACTACCCAATCACGATATTATGTGGTCTCATTACCCTATGTACAAACAACAGGATGTTGCACGTTTACTGCTGCACTAAAATGCTGCGAATCACAATAATTAGCGTCATCGTGTAAACACACTGGCAAAACCTAAATCTATTGATTTGTGAATTTTGTAGAGTAGTGGTAAAGTATTTAAATGGAGACAGCTAGCAGCAGATGGCTCTTTGTCAGCGTGTCAGTATGTTTGATTTCTGATTTTAACTAAATACAGTTAACTTATAATGATACTGCTTACATAAATGTAATTACTGATAAGGCGCAACCATTACGTACTAGGTACATTCTATCATTTCAAGGAGTGGGGGGAAGGAATTATTGCCTCTCAGGTACGTGGAAAATATGTATAGAATATATAATGTAAGGCAGTGCTAGGTAAGTTCATTTACCGTATATTTATATTAACATTTTACATTCAAACTCCAAGAAAACTAGCACAACCTGTTAAAAATATTGAAACAAAACTAGTGTTTGTTCTGACTTAACACGTGAATGTTTTTTGGCCTGTCTATGGAATGAACTATAAATGTTAAATGCTACATGAACAAGTTTTAAAGTCGTAAGGAGTTAGACCCTGCAAAGTTCCCACAGTAAATAACTCCAAACAATTTAGTTTGGAGAACTAACAGAGATTTTAGTCTTGGACGAACTGTAATTTTTCGTGAAAATAATTAACTGATAGAACCAGTTATTTTTTGCGAAAATAATTTTGCAATAATTTGTTTTGATGCCTTACATGCACATCTTCAGCTCTACTTCATTGTTGAAGACAGGGTATGTTTGTGCAGAGGCGTCACACATTCGACTGCGCCAATAAGAACAAGGTTAATGTGACACCACACTTCAGTGATTTGCGACTAGAAGAACCCCTAGACGCCAAAAGTTTGAAACGTCCAATCACTTACCATGAAGCAGAGATGCAGATGTGCATATGAGGCATTAAAAACAATTGTTGCAAAGTACTTTTCACCAAAAGTCACTGCATATCTATTCATTGATCGTCTCGGTATGTAATGAATAATGTAAATGAAAGTTAAAATACAAAATAAGGTGCCAGAATTAATTATAATATGTAAAAATTGGTTATAAGACTTACTGTTTACGCGATTTTCAAAGAATTAAAACATAATTAGCTTAGCAAGAAAGGCATAAGGGCCCTTATCCTTTGCTTGCTACGCAAATTTTTGCTAGCTATAAATCACACTTCTTCATACTAACGTACCAATAGCGAATCTCAGTATATAATTTTAATTTTACTTGATTGTATTTATGAGTTTAATTGTTTATAATGTTTCCACAGCAACTTAAATCATCCCAAAATGTTTAATGAGTTTTCTGTTCATTTGTTAGTTCTGCAATGTACGGCATCCCATATTCAGTTCGATCTATGTATTATATTGTAGCAATTTAAATTCATAGTTATAACAGAAAATATGTTTGGGAGTTAAATTTAATTTATAAAAAAATATCCTTTTGAAAACTTTGTAGAACTATCTGTCCCACTTCTACACATTTGCAGTTTGTTTAAACATATTTGTCTGTTGAATTGTTGTGCATTAGAGAGAAATGATGTTCAGCGTTCACATCAAGTACAATATTACAGTTCTTATTTAATTAAAAATTAATTTATTGTTCCAGCTCCGGTGCATTACACGAGTAAGTTCATGGATCGCGTTATTTGAAACACGGAATGATATTAAGAAATAGAAAGTTAAATGCTTCTCTAAAATGTCAAGACACGTAGTATTCTCCATTCACTGACTCTTAAAATTAAATTTTCTTAAAAATTATTTTAAAAGGTTAAGTCTAAATGGCGGTTGCATTCATTACAAAACTAACAGTCAAATTACGTGTGAAAAACACATACTTTTAAAACTCTGTAACTAATCTGATCATATCAATGTCATTGGAATTCATTCCTGTAATTGCAGACGTTTTTATTTCGGAATCTGTTTATTTATTAAAATTAAAAATGTCGACTTTGAGTGACTGCAATTTCAAGAACACGTGACAATTATGACATACCTATCACAAGGCAAACTTAATGATCAGTGTATTATTGTTCGCACCGAACTACTGCGTGCAGGAATAATGCAGCTTCGAACAGCTGGCGAGTAATTATGGGTTCTTCTCGCTCATTGAAACATTCGTAAAACGTAATTCTTCAGATGCCAGCGAGCTTGCTCTCATATACACGACAGATACAGGGTTTAATTAAGGACTGTTATATTTAATTAATATAGTAAGTAATTTAGTTAATTAGTCACGTACCTGTGACCGTCACAGTATCCTCCCCTGGAATACCCTTGGAATAAGAAAGGGCGACTATTAAGAGCTTGATCTAAAATGTTTTCAAGGTTTCGAGACTTTTCAAGGGGAACTTCGCCTACATCAGGCATTAAAAATAAAAGTAAGCAAGGAAAAAAGAGAGGAGCTAACAAAAGAACGTTAAATTAGGTGCGTACATTTTAAAGCTCATTTAATCATCTTTGAAAACGTGAGGCATGTCCGTGTTAATTTACCTGTATACGTAATTACACGTTCACGGTCCCTCTTACACATATTATAATGGAAGCGCTTGTTTACATTCAATAAGTTTCAACATAAGTAACGTGTTCGCAGGAAGAATTACAGACAGAAGAACATAATTATTTTTCTTAGAGCTGTTTTCTCGCGGTTTCTGTTAACAAAATAAGCAAGTTCGTGACAAACAAAGAAGTAACCGGACTATAATTCAAGAAATTAAAAGTAGTATTGGTTTTTGCTGTAAATAACTAAAGGTTAAATTTCCAATACGCTTAGTTTTGTGATTGAATGTGCAATAATTATATTTTAGTATTAATTTGTAATTTCTGCTTTCCATGTAAGTATATTAGAATATTTTATAATATTGTGTTTCGTATTGTCTGATCAACTACTTCAAACCGAAAAGACATTGCCTGAGCGCAGCTCAAAATTATACCAAGTTAAAAAGCTGCATTTCGAGTAAAACAGCAATACATAAAATAACATATAGAATTACTTCTTCAGCATAAGCACGTGTTAGAAACTCTGGGTTTTCAAATTCATATAGGGAA
Source organism: Medauroidea extradentata (assembly GCA_003012365.1). Lineage (NCBI taxonomy): Eukaryota > Metazoa > Arthropoda > Insecta > Phasmatodea > Phasmatidae > Medauroidea > Medauroidea extradentata. Next base: position 99,546 of record PNEQ01112688.1, read on the forward strand.
AGAGAGATCATTTTATATGAAAAGGATGATTTTAGTTACATAGTAGGCCTATATGCCTAAGATGCTAAATATTAAGACATTTCATGCGTACGGTACAATCAGCAGTAAAATACCTTCTTTGAACACTTAATTTGTAAACAACTTAAGTGTAACAAATTTTCAGTCGGTCAAAAACACTTTTTACAAACTTAAAAACATATAAGCGGTATTGAGATCTATATAAATATTATAGTAATAAATCATTTCACATCAAATTTTGCTTAAAATAAGAAAATCAACTTAATTGTAAATTGTAATTAATAACAATTACTACCTGAAAAAAAAATAATTAGATATAAAACACACGTAGATTTTCAGTACATTGCTACAAACAAAAACATTGAAATGTTAATGCATACATGGTAGTATAACTAGTTTCGCTATATCGTGTATTTAGAATAATTCTAATGCGTAAATTATACAAATATTTACCAGTTATCTACAAATGCTCCTAAAATAAGTTCTGAGTTTGTAACCTATAACACCCTAAGAATGTTAGTGTGTATTTACGCATATTTGTACAGATAACGTGAACTACAGGAAATATGAAAATATGCCAAATTGTGTAACACCAACAGAATTTTGTAAATATAAATATTTCATCTGAAAAATGATAAACGTGATTACTAATTGTTAATAAAAATTGCATTGTAGAGAATTTAACATCGTCTCCAGTAAGAAATGGTGGGTAGGTAGCTATGCGTGTTCTATGTGTTCGCAAGCAACTTAAAATATATATAGTATTTATTTATTTCGTATACGCTCCCTGCTAGAATTGATCAGATATGAGACATAAGCCGGTTTCACATATATGTTGCCTGCACCTTACTGTTCCTTTCTACTAAGAAACATACACAAAAAATAATTTTATTCAGAAATAATAATACTTCTTTCACTGTAGTCAACGCTTACGAGAACGTATTGATAAATATTTGACTATATATCCTACCTGTATTTTTTTTTTATTTTATTAAGTAGTACTTTTTTTAGTTTAATTTCATGTGAATGAAGTCCACACAAAAATTGATTGCTGGCCAGTAATAATCGTTTTATGGCTTCTTTCAAAATGTGTAACAAATTTTTCCCCTGTCTTAACAGTATGTTTATCGAATCATAATTTCGTTTTAAGATAACATTTGCTGACAGAAGTTTGTTTTTCTATACAAAGTTTACAGACATTCAAGTACAGAAACATACCGTTTAGCTTCTAAGACATAAATTTGGTTTCATTTACCACCTTATATATTTCACATATTCCTTTATTTAACTCTCCTACAAAAGCGAACAGAGTTAGATACCCGGTGGGGTCTCTCCCCGGAGTTTCACATGTGGGAACCGTGCCGGACGATTTCACTGGTTAGCGGGTTTTCTCGGGGATCTTCCGTTTCCCCAGCCCCTTCATTTCGGAGTTGCTCCATATACACATTATGTCATCACTCGCGAGCGCTAAATACCTAGATGTTGAATGCTGACCAAAAGCTATTCGCTTCACTTTGCTTAACTGCCAGTTAATAATAATACAATTAACGTTGACCTTAGCTACAGAAAGTAATTAAATGTTTTCTAAGATATGAATGTTAATGAATTTTTATTATTATTTTATTCGCATAAATGCATGCATTATAATTAAAATAACAAAAATAGTTTTTCAGTCATTAATTACAAATATACCTATTCAACGGATTTTGTATTGAACTGCCTGCTACATATATTATAAATACAGTAACATAAATATCCCAATGTTCGTAATTTTGTCGTGTCTTTGAACTATTTTGGGGACCAAGAATTTAATCAATCTATATGGTTTATTCACAATATTTAACCATACCTATAATTTTTTAAAAATATTTAAGTATTTTATTTTTATCAAAACAAACAAATGAAGAAACTGTAAAAAAAATACCTATAGAAGTGTAAGCATAATTTACCAGCAATTATATATTTTAGTGTCAGATAATTGTTGTTTTGTTTCGCCAAAATCTTATTGTTAATTTTTTTCATGCCACTTTCAGAACATGCCTTGCAAAACAAAGAAAGTAAATTATTTATCATCGTGCACATCCTGTGCATGCAAATACGCTCACAAGTCTTAGTGCAATTATTATGGACGTACACACACATACAAACGTTTAATTTAAAGATTTTAATGTCGATTAATGCAATTGCCAAAACACACTTATATTAGCCTATGATTAGTCTAAATTAGTAAAAATAGAAATAAATGATGGAAGAATACTATACACAACGGAAGAGGTGCCAACTCACTCGTTGAAGCGTTGACCAGCATTCTTCAAGAGTTCTGTCGCTCAATGCTGAGTTTGAGCGAGACTGCGCGTCCAGAAAATATTTTGCAAGCGTTAAAAAAGATAAGAGAAGAAGCAATGAGTACATCTCACAAATTACGTACCCAATGATCCAAATCACCACAACATTTAGCACAGAGAAAAACTATGCATCAAACACCACACACAGGTTCATTTTCATTTTTAGCTATGCACAGACACACACAGCAACCAAATCAGGCAGCCAGGTATTTATCAAATATTTAGCCAAAACTAGAAGTATATCATGAAACGCCGCGTTCACATTTTTATTGTGTTTCTTCGCGTTACAATATCTTAGTATGTGCAAATATTTTCACGTGTGAATTTATCATGAACTGTTATGTAAGTATACACGTTAGGATATTTCGGAAATAGTTAAATAAAAATCTGAATAATTAATGCTTATTTATGTATGACAAAATAGAGTGATAATAATAGTAATATTGTACACACACTTATACCAACGCTTATTACTCAATAAATAGAGCCAAACAGCAAGCAGATGACAGTAAGAGAAGCATTTACATAAGTGACATAAGTGAGCGACATTTATATTATTTTCTCAAACATGCTTTATATATAATATATATCATAATGAGAACGTGGACACACCTTAACTCTTTTAATTCTCGTTCAGAATTCACTGTACATAATTGAAGTAAAGTAAATTTCCGAAATTGGGGAACGTTAAACGGAATAAATCTTATGGATGTTACGTAAGATGTAGTGGAATATACTAAGTATTTGGACGAATTTGTCAAGATATAATTTTCACCGCTAGTTATGTTGCAATCTGTAAGACGGGTATAAAATGAGAGATCACAATAATATTAACGTTAGGTACTCTTAATAAGGAAAATAATATTTGTTTTCAACTTCTTAGTAAAAAACTTGGCCACGTCAGCTTTTAAAATTTATTTTCAAATAAATAAAATCACTTTCATATTAACGAAAGCTATGTAAACTGGAAATGCCATCACCCAGTTTAGCCCCCACACAAACACCAGCGCATCTAGAGGCAGAAATTGTCACTTACCAACCTAAAAACACTTGAGTATACTAACCTGTAATATAATTAACCTTACTTGTTATGTCATTACCAGAAGTAAGATGATAAGAATAATGCCTGACATGTGTTCCCTATTGCGGCTAGTACATTCTTCGAAACGGCGGACGAAAACTTTGCAGCACACCGATGCAACAAGTCGACTGGAACGTTATTCATACCTTTTTTTTTTTCATCTTTTAGGTTAGGGACACAATCATGTATGACATTTTAACGTCATAGGCGTGGTTTAAATTTGGCTAAATAACTAGCGCGACGTTAACCTCCAGTATCTTAACTTGTTGTATTGGATCTAACTGCTATTTATCAGCTCCATTTCAAGAATAACACAAAATTTGCTACATAATAAACAAGTCTATATGTATTAGACTCACGCAAAAGCACACGGTAAAAGCCTTCTTCTGTCACAATAACAATTGCAAAAGTAGTCTTTTTGCAAATGAAAATTTCTGTTTATTGTTTAATGCAATGGTATAAATTTTTTGCCATTGCCATTTGCAACATTGTTATAACCATCCACACCTTGAAATGAATAAAAAATAATACTAATAATAGTAAACAACATTTGCAAAGAAAAAATTTCGAACCCCAAACATGCGCATTTAAACTGCTCTTGCTCTAAATAAATATTTATGTACAGCAAACTATGAACTCTAGAACGAAATTATATGTATGCTGTGAAGAAAACGTTTCATTTCTGTGTACGTAAGCACAACAAATTTAGACCATAACAATCGGCGTATGGTGTGCTGTGACAATCTGTCTGTCCGGATTTTTTCGTGACACAGATAACATATTTTTTATTTTCTCTTGATTCACAAATTATTTAAATACAAAAATTTTCATCATGGAGTTTTTATTGCACCAAACTTAGATTACCACTTTAAATTTCAATCTAAATTGCTTCATTTGTGTAATAAGGATTTGAAAGCTCAACTGTGACAGCTAAACATGTTTAAATAGCAAAAATAAATAAATAAATAGAAATGTATATAACAAATTAAGATTGATCGGTGTTTGGTACAAATATAAATTACAACGATTTCTATCCCCTAGCTAGTATAATTGTCATTACAAAAATTATGTTTTGCTTCAAGACATGTACCTTTAAAGGAAATGAATGTTACCCTCTGTACGTCTTATTCGTAATATTATAAAAGGTCATGTAAATTTACAGGAAGGAAAACGTAACCAAAGTCATAAATGCCCGAAATATTTGTAACCAGCCTATGCATGCACAGGACTGTCACATATAATTTAGAACAAATAATTGGATTGAGACAGTTGTGACAATTGGAAGGCCGCACGACTGTTATAAAGATGGCGAAGCCAGAAATACATTCGTATGCTGCTTAAAACACTAATGTATAAATAACTAGCCCTAATGCAGTTTAATATCTGCGAGAAATAAAATTTGTCTTTCTTTGTCACTAAAAAACAAAGCAATGGTAGTAATGGGCATGTGTATATCAGTAATTTTATCGTGTTACATCGAGTAATGCATAAACGTCCAATAAAATACAACTCGTCTAGATCTATGTGTAGCTGTTAATAATAGCTGCGTGGCATTCTTGTTACATGATACAACCCGCGCGGAATGCACCGTACGCTATATGTACTGCGAATTCTATTGCATAAATGGCGCATTTACTGGATTACGTTCAAAATATTTTTTTGTCATTTAGACGTAGGAGAGTTCCCTCAAAATATGTCATGTTTGTAATTCCCAAAATTCTGAGGAACACGCTCCGAAGTATGTCGCTCGAACCTTGGAAATTCCTGTACGTATGTACAAATATATGTATGTATGTATGTTTGTATGTATGTATGTATGTATGTATGCATATATGCATGTATGTACAAATGTATATATGTTTGTATGTATGTATGCATATATGTATGTATAGAGACACTGGTAAATCGCGGGAAAAGTTGATTGTTTGCTAAACTCCAACATACTATGTATAACACTGAAGGTTTTGCACTTATATTGGCTACAGTTTATATGAAGTACCGTGTCCCTCTTCAACAGACCCAGTTAGAACTGAACAGTTGTAACAAAGAACGTCTGTGATTTGCCAGAAAACTGTTCACACGTGTCACGATTGAGATACTACAGTTTAGTGAAGACTATGTTAAATATTTTCGCGATTTTCCAGTGTCTCTATGTGTGTATGATTGCATGGATGCATGTATGTATGCATGCATGCATGTATGTATGTAGACCTTTGTATGTATGCATATATGTATGTATGTATGTATGCTCGTATGAACTCATTAATTACTAAATATTTTTGTGTTTTAAAATTACTAAAAGTACCAAGCAATTGAAAAAAATATGATTTTTTAAAATGCAAAATTTCCTTGCAGTGGGTTTTGTTATATACATCGAGCCTTGGCCCTTGATATGTTATTTCATTGCTAATTATTCGTTTCATTTTGGTTACTGGTTTTTACAGGTGTATAAAGTAAAAACCTTCAAATTTTGACTGCGAGATGCGACTATGGGAAAACTGGCGGAGATAATTTTTTTACAAGGAAAATGTATCCCAATTAAGGTCTTGTTCCTAAGATTTTTTCAGACTGGTGCCAATAGCTCAAATATTTTTTTAACCAAAAGCCTTGAAAAAATTTTAACAATGTGCAGTCACACGATGCACAATACTATGGATGCGTTTTTAAGAAATAATGTACCATTCGTCAGCAAAAAAAATATATATATTTTGCTCCATTTTGGCTTATTTTTATGACAAAAACATGGTACTTTAGGTGACGAAATCTAAAAAAAAAAAAAAAAAAAACGTTGAGTACACTACTAAAAAAAATGCAGTTACAAATTATGGCATATTTTGATGTACCTAAGTATAGGTAGCAATAAAAAAAAATATTTTCGAAATCACTGCAAAACTCGTAAGCAAGCCCGTAAGGTCTACAAAACTAACACTATTTCATACAAACATAAAATTAGGGTTTTTCCCGACCTGATCACCCTTAAAAGTTAGTGAATCTGGCGCGTAAGCCGTGCTGTAACATGGAAGGTAAAGTATTTTACTTGTGGAGATATTTAAATGTTTCCAATGCGTTTATCTACGAAAAGAAGACACACTTCAAACTGTGTCCGTACGGTTTTAAAAATGCCGTCCGCTAATTTAAAACATGACGCCAGTTTAGTCATTCGCGCCTAGAGGCGATGAGCTGTTTGACGGACGTGTTATATTCGACTTACTGCCTTCCCCGTGTCCGTGCCTCGTAGACGCTATACGCGACCCTCGCTGCAACGTGCACAACACGACTGTTGTTGCCGATGATCCGAGCACCCGCGCTTTTAATGCTATAACGAGAGCGTAGGTATGTGGTTGTCGCGTGGTTTGTAGGGTGAGTGGCTAGTCTAGGTCTTATGTACCGGGAAGAGGGGAGGGAGGTGGTGCGCGCATGCGTTCCTCGTAGACGCTAACTGCGACCCTGGCTGCAACGTGCACAACACGACTGTTGTTGCCGATGATCCAAGCACTCGCGCTTTTATTGCTACAACGAGAGCGTAGGTATGTGGTTGTCGCGTGGTTTGTAGGGTGAGTGGCTAGTCTAGGTCTTATGTACCGGGAAGAGGGGAGGGAGGTGGTGCGCGCATGCGTTCCTCTTAGACGCTATACGCGACCCTGGCTGCAACGTGCACAACACGACTGTTGTTGCCGATGATCCAAGCACTCGCGCTTTTATTGCTATAACGAGAGCGTAGGTATGTGGTTGTCGTGTGGTTTGTAGGGTGAGTGGCTAGTCTAGGTCTTATGTACCGGGAAGAGGGGAGGGAGGTGGTGCGCGCATGCGTTCCTCGTAGACGCTATACGCGACCCTCGCTGCAACGTGCACAACACGACTGTTGTTGCCGATGATCCAAGCACTCGCGCTTTTATTGCTATAACGAGAGCGTAGGTATGTGGTTGTCGTGTGGTTTGTAGGGTGAGTGGCTAGTCTAGGTCTTATGTACCG